>JBBBDQ010000218.1:467500-470000 GCA_037127315.1 Ascarosepion bandense
ATTCATATCTATCTATCTATCTAAGTCTATTCATATCTATCTAAGTCTATTCACATCTATCTATCTATCTATCTAAGTCTATTCATATCTATCTAAGTCTATTCATATCTATCTAAGTCTATTCACATCTATCTACCTATCTATCTAAGTCTATTCATATCTATCTATCTATCTATCTATCTATCTATCTATCTATCTAAGTCTATTCATATCTATCTATCTATCTAAGTCTATTCATATCTATCTATCTATCTAAGTCTATTCATATCTATCTATCTATCGAAGTCTATTCATATCTATCTATCTATCGATCTATCTAAGTCTATTCATATCTATCTATCTATCGATGTATCTATCAATCTAAGTCTATAAATATCTATCTATCTATCTATCTATCTATCTATATAAGTCTATTCATATCTACCTATCTATCTAAGTCTATTCATATCTATCTATCTATCTATCTATCTATCTATCTATTCATATCTATCTATCTATCTAAGTCTATTCATATCTATCTATCTATCTATCGATCTATCTATCTGTCGATCTATCTGTCGATCTATCTATCTATCTATCTATCTATCGATCTATCTATCTATCTAGATATCTATCTATCTATATATCTAGATATCTATCTATCTATCTCAGTTCTGTTCATATCTATCTATCTATCTATCTATCTATCTATCTATCTATCTATCTATCTATCTAAGCCTGTTCATATCTATCTAAGTCTATTCATATCTATCTATCTATCTAAGTCTATTCATATCTATCTATCTATCGATCTATCTAACTGTCTATCTATCTGTCGATCTATCTATCTATCTATCTATCTATCTATCTATCTATCTATCTATCTATCTATCTATCTCAGTTCTGTCCATATCTATCTATCTATCTATCTATCTATATATCTATCTATCTAAGCCTGTTCATATCTATCTAAGTCTATTCATATCTATCTATCTATCTAAGTCTATTCATATCTATCTATCTATCGATCTATCTGTCTATCTATCTGTCGATCTATCTATCTATCTATCTATCTATCTATCTATCTATCTATCTATCTATCTATCTCTAGTTCTGTCCATATCTATCTATCTATCTATCTATCTATCTATCTATCTATCTATCTAAGCCTGTTCATATCTATCTATCTATCTAAGTCTATTCATATCTATCTATCTATCTAAGTCTATTCATATCTATCTATCTATCTAAGTCTATTCATATCTATCTATCTATCTAAGTCTATTCATATCTATCTATCTATCTATCTATCTATCTATCTATATATCTATCTAAGTCTATTCATATCTATCTATCTATCTATCTAAGTCTATTCATATCTATCTATCTATCTATCTATCTAAGTCTATTCATATCTATCTATCTATCTATCTAAGTCTATTCATATCTATCTATCTATCTATCTATCTATCTATCTATCTATCTATCTATCTATCTATCTATCTAAGTCTATTCATATCTATCTATCTATCTAAGTCTATTCATATCTATCTATCTATCTAAGTCTATTCATATCTATCTATCTATCGAAGTCTATTCATATCTATCTATCTATCGATCTATCTAAGTCTATTCATATCTATCTATCTATCGATGTATCTATCAATCTAAGTCTATAAATATCTATCTATCTATCTATCTATCTATCTATATAAGTCTATTCATATCTACCTATCTATCTAAGTCTATTCATATCTATCTATCTATCTATCTATCTATCTATCTATCTATCTATCTATCTATCTAAGTCTATTCATATCTATCTATCTATCTAAGTCTATTCATATCTATCTATCTATCTATCGATCTATCTATCTGTCTATCTATCTGTCGATCTATCTATCTATCTATCGATCTATCTATCTATCTAGATATCTATCTATCTATCTATCTATCTAGATATCTATCTATCTATCTCAGTTCTGTTCATATCTATCTATCTATCTATCTATCTATCTATCTATCTATCTATCTATCTAAGCCTGTTCATATCTATCTAAGTCTATTCATATCTATCTATCTATCTAAGTCTATTCATATCTATCTATCTATCGATCTATCTAACTGTCTATCTATCTATCGATCTATCTATCTATCTATCTATCTATCTATCTATCTATCTATCTATCTCAGTTCTGTCCATATCTATCTATCTATCTATCTATCTATATATCTATCTATCTAAGCCTGTTCATATCTATCTAAGTCTATTCATATCTATCTATCTATCTAAGTCTATTCATATCTATCTATCTATCGATCTATCTAACTGTCTATCTATCTGTCGATCTATCTATCTATCTATCTATCTATCTATCTATCTATCTATCTATCTATCTATCTATCTCAGTTCTGTCCATATCTATCTATCTATCTATCTATCTATCTATCTATCTATCTATCTATCTAAGCCTGTTCATATCTATCTATCTATCTAAGTCTATTCATATCTATCTATCTA
>JBBBDQ010000218.1:472500-565000 GCA_037127315.1 Ascarosepion bandense
TATCTATCTATCTATCTCTCTATCTATCTAGATATCTATCTATCTATCTATCTATCTATCTATCTATCTATCTATCTATCTAATGTATCCTTAGCTGAACGTAAAATTCATTCAAACACTGTTATATAGGAATCGACCGAGAAGGTTTGTCTTCTTCAATTTTATGACATCTTTCCAGTTTCCATATAAATTGCCCCCAATTCAGATCAAATTTGTGAAAAGGCTGTCCAAATTCATAAGGTTTTCATTCAAGTAACTTCAACCAACTCTCATCTAACTTGCTAATTCTATCAATGCCAGAGAAAAAAAGTTTGTATCCGCTTAATTCTGGCAGTTTTGAAACGCTCCATTTATAAATAAATATCGGGTATCATATGCAAGTAATATCACGCGGGAGACAGGCTTAAAAAAACTAGTTTGTTAAGAGACACAAAACTAGAATACGAAGATATGAAACTTTTAAAACTTATGTAAAAATCCTATTCACCTGAGGTGAAAAATATATTCTTTATAATGTAAGTTGTTTATTTTGTAAAATGGTAACTTCGAGGATTTAAAGTTTTTTCTTTACAGTGAGAGCATCATATCATTTAATATTATTTTCTCATATTTCCTTATGTAAGAGGCGTATTTTGCATATCTCTGTTGTTATCGTCGATATGCTTACGAAATGCACTGAGTTTAGTTAAGTAGCAAGTTCACCGACGAGAGAACGTGATGTTTCTTTGATCAATGTATAACTTTACTGCTTTTTTATGATTAGAGATGGATATCTCATTAATAACATTCTTTATACATAAGGGTGGTTTTGAAGCCTCGTGGTGCAATGATCAGATGAGATGAAACTTTTTGCAATAAATCTTATGTATTTCTTAATGTTTTCATAGATAGATGCTAATATACTGGTGTTTTTATTTTTCTTATAGTTAGGTTGTGTCTGGTTACAGTAGAATAAGCTAATGATATTTTTACGAGAAAAATATTAACCCAAGAATGCGAATTCTGCAATTAAATAACTTCGAAAGTTTCATATGAATATACTTCATTGTGCAAAACTCACACAGAATTATCTAAACTTTTAACTGCATGAACCCATTTATATATATATATATATATATATATATATATATATTAGACAAAGATTTTTTAAATTTCAACCGAAGTAGCCTGGCACTCGTTCAATAAGAATCGAATGTTTTCTTATAAGGAAACGGCTATATATTACAATTCCCACTATATTCGGATATTTGTGTTAATTCTTTCTAAAATTCTTTAAATGAAATTTTTTTTTATCGAATTGTCGACATAGTTTATGAAAGTAATCTAAAGATTATGAGACAAACTGAAAATTTGAATAATGTGTTTCTCTGAGAGTATTTGCTCATTGGTTTCTGTTATGGTGCCCTCCTACGAGGAATGGACTCTTCCTCTTGTTATATATATAGTTACCTGCGTGACTACCACATAACAATTTAACAGAGGTAGTAACGAAGGCAGTTGAGGGCAGTTAATATTCAGGCAATAAACAGCGTAATAGTACCTTCGGACTTACTTATTTCTAGTTACTTATTATTAACATTTCCTTAGAGTATCTTGTTATACTAATGTACTGTTTAGAACCTACTTCTTGTGATCCGTGTTTTACTGCCGACCAAACTGGTCACTAGAATTTTGCGGTGAAGTTTCGCCACAACTCCAGAACAGTTTCCTACAATTTCCTAGAAATTAGCGTGAGGATCATGAAAGTGTTAATTCTGTCGTGAGGAACAGAGGTTTATTTAGACTTTTTGATCTAATATTGCAAGTAATAAATAACTGTATGTTTTTTAAATTAAATTTCACCCAATACAAAGCTCAAGTAAAATCAAAGTAGAGGGTTATAGCGTAAACGAATGAGACACTTCGTTTTATTTTGTTTTATGGTATACCAACCTCCGTTTTTCCTGTGAGTATAAGAATTTTCAAGCCTTCCTTTCTCGTGGGAGCTGTTCTTTCTATTTTCATTAAAACATCACATGGTCGGTTCATGACCTTCCCAGCATTCATCTGTAGAACCACATTCTTGTTACTTTAAGTCTCTTCATATTTAACGTGATTGTCCAGCATTCATTGCCATACAGAAGGACAATGTCACATAAGAATTTATTAAGAAAGCGATTATGGAGAGGATGTATTGTCTTTGAAAGAAAGAAATTCAATAGTGAAAAGTAATAAGTGCGTGTCTGCTTACGAACTTATCACGTTGAATCACTGTTTCTCACCAGATCACCGATGTTGGGAAACATTGAACCAGGCCAGTACCTAGATGGGTGACCGCTTGAGTAAACTAGATGCTGTAAGCCTCTAACAACACGCATTAGTCTAGCACGGTACGGTAATGTCCCATTTCCAATAAAGAATGACAAAAATATGGAAATATCTAGAGAAGGACTACGTCTATCGAAGAACTTTCGAGACTGATTCAGAAAAAAAAGATGTCTGCTTTCAAAAAGACTCGAACACTAAACACTGATGCTTGTTGAAAAACACACTAATATTTTTCTGGTAATCAGTATTATTGTAATATAGAAAATACTTTCAACCAATAGGGAAGTAAACAATAATTTAAGAAAAAGAAAAGAAACAATTCAACGAGGAACAAACATAACACATAAGTCAAAAAAATAATAATAAAGAATAATATTATATTTTATAATGAGGTTCCGACTATGCAAGGCCCGAGAGCTACTCAAGATAGATGGTTACAGATTAAGAGACACCGTTTCTGCGAATATGTGGGAAATATAACGGTTCACCTTAAATTTATTAAGGGTGTACTGATCGGGGGAAATATCCTCATAGAAGTCGGTTTTACAACGCTATGGTTCGTTTGGGTAGAACTTAGTCTCATCAATGGAATACGAAAGGAATGAGGGTGTTTCCCTATAATGTGTGTGTAATGGCGGGTCTTGGCCGTGGAGGGTAGAACTGGTAGAACTAAGGAATGTAGTTGTCAGAACACTTTCCATGGAACTAGTGACAGAACAGCAAGAGACATACAGCGTTTTCTCTGTGAGAGAGGGGTTGTAATTTGGCCCCCATAAGAACGCGAAGACGCTTTTGAACGGTATCAAGACTGGAAAGTGAAGACCGGGCAGCTTATGTCCTTATATGGCAGCAGTACTTCATTTCTGGTTCTTTTAAAGGTAGAGGATAGCAGGAGAAGTCCGTTTCAGTAAAGAATGAAAGGAGGGAAGAAAAAGAGAAATAAGAACAGAGAGTTACTTGCAGAAAGAGAGAGAGAAAAGGTAAGGTAAATAAAGCATAATAAGAGTTGGCAATAAAAGGACATTAAGAGATAGAGAGAGAGAGAGGGGGGGGGGAGAGAGAGTGAACAACAAAAAGGACAAAAGAAGAAAAATCTAGATCAAAGTGGATTAAAAAAGACAGAGCAGCAAAAATGGAAGAAATAAAAGATGATAGATTTTTTATTAATTTCCACCAAAACAACCAATACACCACTAAGGCGCAGGTGATTTTTGAGTGTGGAAAAGTTCTAGAACAAGAAAAATATAACTAGGGAGAGAGGGCAAAAAAAAAAAAGAACAGGAAATAAGGTGACAGGATATATAATTTGGCATTGCCTGTAAATGCTTCAAGATCAGCCCTAACAGGAACACATGAAGCTGGAAGGTAGCTCCTATAGTGGGTTATCCGTTCTAGTGAAGAGTAGATGTATGTTGTTGCAGATTAACGGAATTTGTCCTCGTTATAGATAGCCCACTATAAGTCATAAAAGTTTATAAATCAAGAAAAGCAAAATGAGTTTAGAAATAATATTTTATATCTACACATATTAATTAAGGTTTTTACAATTAAAGTAATCCTTTAAGTATGGATCCAACGGACGTTAAAATGTTCATGGCTATAAAAGCTGAAAAGAGAGCTTTTGCGTATGAATGTAGGAGCGTTGTAAATTAGGAATGTCTTTGATATATTCGCTCCTTTAGTCGGTAAGTAGTTTTGAGACAGCGAAGAAGAAAAGGAGAGAGAAGGGCGGCGAGCATAGTAAGCCGCTTGACGTCTGTCAAAGGAGATACTAATTACACTCGTCTCTCTCGAGTCTGTCTATGTGTGTCTGTCTGGCGATGATTTTTGTATCGGCATTTTATTTCGTCTTTTTCGATCGCCGCAGATCATTTGGGAATTCACATCCGTATTTGATTCTGGGCTTCCCATTGGCCGATAAATATTATTCGCGTAGGCTTGCGAACTGAAATTTAATATTTAATTAGTCTTTAGTTTTTAATCGGAACATCTACGCGGAGCCGGGGTGCGCACCGACGAGTTTTGGTCATTTGGTTTTTGGCCGTGAGAGTGAAAGCATTCGGTCCCTCGCTTTGCTCGGTATCAAGACACTCCACAAGCGAGAAATGAAAGATAAGAAACTGGTAGTAACTTCCGGTTACATTTAGCAATTTCAACAGCAAAATGATGAAACCTTGTCTCCAATCTACTCAGTCAGTCAGTTAAGTGCCATGCGCGATACACGCTTGGGCGATCATGTCTCGAAAGAGACATGACTGATTGGGCAGAAGATTATCCCGCAGTAGGTTGCCATTGCTTTCTGCGGTAGACTGGCTGCCGACCAAGGCTATAGAACCCAATCTGTCCTGCTATTTAACCCATAACTGGAAGGAAGAGACGGATTAATATCTTTCCCAAGGGTATTTGCGCGTAAGTGAATGCAAGGAATTCAATTGGAATTCGAACTCGGTTCCTCGATTTCTCGTTCCGAGCCGATATCCATTGCACCACAACGCACATACTGCGCTTAAATTCGTAATGTCTAGGTACCAAAGAAGAAAGTTCATTACAACAATTACCATGAAAATATTTATATGGAAGGCTCTGTGTAGCAACATTACTGCGGTGGAAAAATAGAGAACGAAGAAGAAAAAGAAATTAAAGTGAAAAAGAACAAAAGAAAAAAAAGCTTAAAGACAGAAAGAGAGAAAAATAAAAAAGGGAGATAAATTGAAACAAAGAGAATAGAGAACGAAAGAAAGATAGAAAAAGAAAAGACAATAAAAATATCTGGTCGATTTTTACGGGCAATTACCCCACATTCAGCAAAAGTAGCGTCTGTTGTCATGGGAACAAAGGTGACGTCACACGGTTGATGGTTTGTCATTGGCAATTATCGTAAAGTGCTGCTTTGGTCGGCGATACGATTCGAAAAGCAATAACGCAAGCGCTCGAACGACTCGCGCAGAATCCATTTATGACAACGGAGAAGACACCTTTTCTTTCCTGCCTATTTCCTCTCCTCGACAGCTTTTTTCTTGATTTTTCGTTCCTTTTTTTTCCCGACTTTCACTTCGTTTCCGTCGGCTAGTCTGTTTGTGCGAACTCACTTACCATAGCATAGCTGAGCATATGTCTTACTATCACGTTCTTTCTCGCAATATCATTTCATTTATTCTTTTTTTGTTTAACAGTTCGATTTATCCATTTCCGTTTTTACTCTGATTTAATTTAATAATTTGCTGACATCTTCATATCCACACTTATCATTAATTCAATTTTCAAGTTCAACCCAGACTTCAAACGGAAAATTATTATACGACCCTTCGCTATAGATGTTGGAAAAATAGTCATTTCTTTGCACTGATTCACAAAGACTAGACTCCACCTACCTTGATTCATCATTACAAGAATCAAATTAGACCAAAAAATAATTAATCTCTGTCTTATCTTTACTGGAGCTTCTCAAATATCACTTTTAATCTCTGATAAAGTTCAGAGGCGCGTACGCGGCTTTTTTAGGCAATTAATCATTTTCAAACCTACATAGCTTTTCCCAAATAGGAAACCTCGCAAACTCATTGCAATTATCGCTGTTTCTACAGTAATTGTTTAGACAAGCTACATTCCTTAGTTCTAGCACTAGCACTTCAGAGCTTTAGAGCTGAGACCCGCCAAATCGCGTACACAGTGTCGAATCATCTTCATTAACATCGTATACCATTGATGAGAAGAAACTGCTACTTTGTAGAACAGGCATCCGAGAAGATGCTTACAAGATTAGTACAGTCTTTCTGTTTCAAGTCTAGGGTAAGCTATTACGTATCCTGCAGGTTCTCATAATCTCCACTTACCTTTTCTCTTACATAGAAAAATCTTACTCAATAAAATCATAACTTGAGTGGCTGTTCTGTCTGTATTGGATGAATATTTAGTGAAAAGAATTATGTCACATCGCGAAGAGTTTCAAATAAACGACCCAAGATGATCCCTTTTTCTTTAGATAAATCTGTAAGGATAGAAAATTAAGTATTAAATCCAACCTTCTTTACTTTGACAAAAATTCACAATGAAGTCTGAAATCCTGGTTTTTCCCAACTAGAAAATGGATTAGCCATGTGCTTAATGAAAAAGTCGAAACCGGATTTCTCAAGTAGACGTTAAATTGATATTCTGACCAATGGACCCGGACATTCGTCCTCTTTCTCTTTCCTTCTCGTGTGCTGATTCCTTTTTCTTCTTCTTCTCTATTCCAAGATATTCCTACCGAACAACCAATAATACATACATACATACATACACATAAACACTATCCAACAAATTACTACTACGAACATTTCTTGATACCCTTAACCTTCTCAATGAACATTAATTTCTACCAATACTTGTTATTCATTTCTTTTAATAAATTTCTATTTTAACATGAAAAATGTGTATTTTATACTTACACTATTCCACACCAATCTACAATCTCAAACCTGATGATAACCTACTGATAATTCAGGATAAAACTTCTAAGCTGTGGAGAGTTCGGTTATATATGGCACTTCAAGTGGAATTTGTATATATACGATTAATCGCTAACGACACTGGAAAAATGATTGATTCCCTGTACGGCCCCATAAAATGTTTGGCGGCTTCTCTTATGTTCTTACAATCAAAAAGAGTCCCAGAAATGTTTCTATTTAATTTAAATATAATTGGAACGACACTGTATATAGTGTGCGACTTCAAACAAGAACTACTTCGAAAAAGGATTAAATTCCGAATTGATATTTGTTGTAGCTTTTATAAGCCCATGTCCTGTTGCTTTTTGATCGGACTTCCTAATATAATAACATACCTTCGCTGACCCTTACGGAAAAGACTGGAGCCATTGAATGTAAATTCGATTCCTCTTACCATTGGAATTATACATCTCTCTCCTACTCAATTTTAAAATCTCTACCTTTGACTGAGGAATATAATCATGAAATAGGAGGGAAAACATCATTCTTAAATCTTAAAATTCAAAGAAGATTATAAGATATTCTTGAAATTTTACGTAATTACTCGGCACTAATTTTTTAAAAAAAAGTTTTTTAAATTTGTAGAATTATCTTTTAGGTTTGTCTTTGATATAAATATAAATGCATATACTCAAAGATACATACACACAATTTAAATAAAATGGAAATTAAATTTGTATTTTAATAGCTAATTTTCTTTTCTATGTAGCAAAACCGCCTGAGAAACAGGAACAGAATATGAGCTGCAATATCCCGCAATATGAAGTCATATTATAACTCTCTTGTTTAAAACGAATATATTTTGTGATGAAAGTAATATAGTTCATAGTAAAACTATTTAGAATTGAAAATTAATCACCAAAGTGACGGGATCCTAACTAGTATTCTTTCAATGCATCGCATTTTGATATACTTTAAAAAAAAAAAGGAAAAAGCTTTCCTCAGCATATGAGCTGTTCTAAGTAATGCATCCATCTGTGCACTCCCAATCATGTTAGGTGTTCTCAAGGGATCTTGCGTAGCAGAAGGATTATTGCGAATAGTCCAGAATAAGACGACTATAAAAAGGAAAACTTGAGCTTTTGTGGATATATCTATCTGATTTGCCTTGCACTGTTCTAATACCACTGTATTTTCGCTTTTTCCGCTTTTACGATGTTCTAATGCCTAGAAACTGCGATGTCTAACATCTTGCCGTCAGCAAAGGGACGAGAACCCAACTGGTATCATTTCAATGCTTTCCATTGCGGTATAATTAAGAACATGTTTACAACCAGCTTCCAAAGGCATGCAGTTATCGTCGAGCCCATCAAACTGCACTGAAATCCAAATAAGTCAAGAGCGCATGAAAAGGCAAGCTATGTGACCAGTGGTAGTTGAGCTCGTTTCATAGACAACTTTCCTTCTATCTACATATACGTAGCGTAACTAGGCGGACTTAGAATTCCACTGAGCCATGATTTAGGGATATTTTACGGCAATTACAGATATACTTTCGGCAATTTTTCCTTTCAGTTTTGAGTCGGACTGTAGAGGAGGAGGAGTGATAAGCCTGAAAAATTATGAAGTTTCAGGAAGGAAATGGTTTAAAAAATTATTTAAAAAAAAGAAGAGAGAAGAAAAAGAGATAAAGAAATAAGTTTACAGTTGTGATGATGTGAGGAAAAAATATTAAAGAAGAATCATAAAAATGAAGTAGATAAAGAAGCATAAAATTAAAAGAATGAAGATATGTGCTTGAAAGAACATTAATTAAGAACTTAAGAGAAGCACAAAAAAGAAAAAAAGATAAGGAGAAAATAGAATATATAGTTATGAAAGAAGTAAAGAAAAAGATAAGAAAGAAGAAAATAAACAATCAAGTAAAAAGAAGAAAAATAGAAGAAAAGACAAAAAAGAAAAAAGAAAAACAACAATAAAAAAATTGAAGAAAAATACAAGAAAGAAAAAGAATAAGTAACTACAAGATGGAAGAAGAAAAAGAATAAGAAAAGACAAATGGAGAAAGAAACAAAAGCAACAATCAAAAAAAGAAGAAAATGCAAGAAAGAAAGAAAAAGAATAAACAAGTACAAAATGGAAGAAGAAGGGAAGAAGGAAAGACAAAATGGAAAAAGAAATGAAAAGAAAACAATTAAAGAAACATTAAGAAGAATAATACAAAAAAGAAAGAAAAAAGAATAAGCAATTACAAGATGAAAGAAGGAGAAAAAGAAGAAAAGACAAAGTGGAGGAAAAAGAAAAACAAGAATCAAAGAAAAAAGAAGAAAAATGCAAGAAAATAAGTAAAAGAATAAGCAATGACTAGATGGAAGAAGGAGAAAAAAGAAGAAAAGACAAAGTGAAGAAAAAGAAAAACAACAATAAAAGAAAGAAGAAGAGAACAGTAAGAGAACAAAAAAGAGTAAGGGTTTACAAGAAAGTAGAAGGTATGGCCATGATAGAAGAGAAAAATAATAAGAAAGAAACAGACAGATATGGGACAAGGAAATGAAAAGGGTACACGAAGAAAGTTACAAGAAAGAAGAAAATATGGAAAAAACGTAGATAAGAGCTACAAGCAAGATTCTGATCTGATGATCATGAATAATATCAGAAATTAGAAAAGGAAAAGAAGGAGATGAAAATGTCTGAAAGAAGATAATAATAATAATAATAATAATAATAAACTGTCAAAATATAAAGACCTGGAAATTGAAATAGGAAAAATGTGGAAATTGAAAACAAGAGTTGTGCCAGTGATAGTAGGTGCATTTGGAATGATAAAAAATGGAACAAAACAACACATTGAAAGAATCCCTGGAAACCCCAGGTTAAGAGATATACAAAAACTTTTCTTATTAAGTACAGCCCACACACTAAGGAAAACTTTATCTATGTAATGCTGGAGATGATAGGGAAGATAGAAAAACATGAAATGGAGCCATAACAACATGCCACTACCTGCCTTAGGTCTCCCCGCAGACTTGGTTGGTAGTGAGACCAAAGTAGAAATCGAAATATGATGAAAAATGACATAATAATAATAATAATACTTGCCCCAAATGAATATAAAAATCGACACGATAGAGTGGAGCAATATTTACATTGGACAATGTGCAAACACTATGGAAAATATGTAAGCAAACACAAGTATGAACACCACCCAGCTCCGGTTACAGAAATAGATGTCACCATTCTATGGGATTACACCATCTACACAGACAGAAAAATTGAAGCAAATAAGCCGGACATTATTGTTAAAAACCAGAAAGAGAAAACCTGCCTATTAATTGATATGGCTTGTCCAGCGGATTGTAACATAGCAACCAAGGAATTCGAAAAACTGTCAAAATATAAAGACCTGGAAACTGAAATAGAGAAAATGTGGAAATTGAAAATAAGAATCGTGCCAGTGATAGTAGGTGCACTTGGAATGATAAAAAATGGAACCAAACAACACATTGAAAGAATCCCTGAAAACCTCAGCTTAAGAGATATACAAAAAATTGACTTGTTAAGTACAGCCCACACACTAAAGAAAACTTTGTCTATGTAACGCTAGGGATGTTAGCGGAGATAGAAAAAACATGAAATGGAGCCATAACAACACACCACGACCTGCCTTAGGTCTTCCCGTAGACTTGGTAGGTAGTGCGACATAGCAGAAATGGAAATATGATGAAAAATGACAACATAATTATAATATGGCTGCAAGAAGAATATAAGCAACAAGATAGTAAGAGCGAGGAAGAAAAATGATTAAGCCGGGAAGGACATGAAGATAATTTAGGTGAGTGAAATAAACAAAACAAAGAAATAATAATGCTGAAAAATATATTGCACACCTTGAGCCAAAATAGAGAAAATATCAGAGATCATCCGTGTGCAATAACACAAGAAACGCTTAATCATGTCATAAGGGAATTCGGAAGAATAGTGACGGTGAATTTTTGCTAATAATTAGATGCCGCATTGCGAATGATATCAAAACACACCACACACACACACACACACATACACACACACGCACACACATATATCTAATCTAAACCTATTTATAAATGAAACTTTGTGTGTGTGTGTGTCCGTTACCTATAGACTCCGAAACGGCTGAACCGATTTTCTTGAAAATTTACACAGTTGTACTATAAGCGTCTGTATGTGTTCTTAGCTAGGTGTTGTGTCGAGGTACCCCCGATGAATATCGAAAATCGATAATCGAAAATATCGGGTTATAGAAGGAGTGGTCCGATTTTAATCAAATTTGATACACTCATAGACAAAGACATAAGAAACGATATTCAGAAGTTTCAAGGTTGCAGTTCTTACAATAGTGCAGAAAATATATATATATAAGGTAAGATGTTTGTGTGCGTGTCAGTTTATCTGTCTGTATGTCTGTGTTTTTGCTTCGGGTTTGGCTCTAAGTAGGCATAATTGTAGTTCTTCGTCTCAGCCATGATACCATTTACATAGAGGACTTATTTAGCCTTCAAAATTCAGTTTACGACAAAAAAAAAACTTACTTGATATCGATACCAGGAAATCAAAATTTGACTTACATCCATTCATTTTTCTTTCAGTCTACGGTTTCGCTTTAACTGGAAACAACTATTGCTTTTTAGTCTTTCGTGCCAACGTTCAAAGAGTTTGAGCTCCAGGACCATGGATTAGTTTTAAAGCTTTCATTACACCCGAGCAACGCCGGGCTATACTGCTAGTATATATATATATATATAATCTTGTCACCCAAAGGAATGCATTTTACTGCCACTGTTGTGCAGGGGGTTACATAAGAGGAATGTTATGAGAAGGAGTGAGAGTTTGCAGGAGGTGTCAGGAAGAGAGTAGAAGGAAGAAAATACTGATGAGAGTGGGGTGGACGAAGAAAAAAGCACGAGAGAGAGAGGATGAAGTTGGTGAGACAGGAAATGACTATTTACTTTACATTTAAATTCTTGGAGATTATAACTGTCGGGAAAGCAAGTAAGCTGAAGGGAATTGCACAGGCGGGAAGTGCGAGAAAAAAGCCGCTGGTGTATAATTTGCGTTTACAATTTATTGGTTTCTCAGTAAAAGGGTGGGACCTAGTTGGTAATCTTATGGCTCGGAGAAATTCATACATAGGGGGTACCAGTGAGCTAAGTTCATCGGAGCAGAAGCCGTGAAAATACTATTTTACCAGAAGCAATGAGATAATGTCACTAAGACGTAAAAAGTGACTTAGAGTGATAGAGAATGCGGACATTTTAGGAAAGGGACCTGGAAGACAACCCGAAAGAGGAAACAACGTATAAACCTCTACTTCTGTTTAAGAGACGGGAGAGGAATGCGATATATTGTTATGTCATCATTCCACTGAATGAAGATAACAAATTCATATAACCTCGCATAGAATTGACGTAGTTGCACTGAATTCTGTAGTCAAGTTTAAGGCACGCTTCCCGCTTGTCTTGCGGACGATTATTGGCGTCAATATATACGCTCTTTAGACGATGCCATTTTATATTCTATAGATGTGTGTTATTTCCCATTTTAAATATGCACTTTCTTTTCGACGATACTTTTTTCTGACATGGATCCATTTCTATCGTTTCAGTCGAATTAAGTTTTCGCCTACCCTGACGTTGTACTGTAATATTAATTTTAGGAATAGGTACTTCAAAAGTATGGATGTGCGTTGTGGCGCAGTGGATATCGACTTGGAACGACAAATTGGGAAGCCGAGTTAGAATTCCAGTTGAATTCATTGCATCCACTTACGCGTAAATATCTTTGGGAAAGGTATTAATCCGTCTCTTCCCTCCAGTTATGGGTTAAATAATAAGACAGATTGGGTTCTATAACCTTGATCGGCAACCAGTCTACCGCAGAAATCAATGGCAACCTATTGTGGGATAATCTTTCTGACCAGTCTCTTTCGAGACATGATCACCTAAAGCGTTATATCGCTTGATTATTCTATGCACATGTAATGTTCAATTGATTTATATTTCCTCTGTGTCGAAATCCTTCATCTTCAACAATGTAAATCAAACTTCTAAAGCGTCGAATAATTAAAGCTTTTAAAAATATTTTGTCACTTATCTTAAACGATCTGGATGTTTCAAATTGCTGAATTTTTTATTTTAATTGCCTGTCAGTAATTTGTCAGAAATAGATTTAACTTTCCTAGCAAACATGTGATGTCATTCAATTTACGCTCAAAAATAATTGTGCCGTTTTTCAGATTCTAAGAATTATTTTTTCTTGATGCTTTTTGAAGGTATCAACAAAGCGCTCAGCTTGACTTTTTCGACTTTGGATGATAAATCAGCGTTGTCAAATGTTCAACCCCTGTAGTTTTTGTAGAAATTTTGAAACTTAGTGGCAGTAAAGTGAGTTCCATTATCGGATACAGTGTCAGGTATTCCAAAATTTGCGAAAATTTAGTGTAAGAATTTAATCGTTATTGCGGTTGTAGGTGGTATACACTTTAATCTCTTAGGTCATTTTGTGAAACTGTCGATCACAAATAATATGAATTGTTTAGTGGTCTAGAAAAGTTTATTTGTATCCTGGCCTATCGTTTATCAGTACGCGGCCATGCCTGATCATTTATAGGTGGGTATGTTGCCGTTGAATTACAACCACGGCATTTCCTAACTGTATTTTGAATATCTCTTTTTAAATTTATCCAATAGACGCAGTTTATTGCCAGGGGATTCGTCTTCATTATTTTTGGATGTCCTACATTCTTTTCTGTACGGATAATGGAATTACTACTCTTTCCGTGTCCAAAAATAATCCATCACAAATAAAAAATGCTGCATTATTGTTACCAGGATTAATGTTAGTTTTACTCTATTTCATCTTAACGACATTCATAGTTTTTTCAATAAACATATTCTTTTTTAATGACTTTTGATATCGTCTATCGTGAGCGACAATTGTTTAATAATGTCACACACAAGGCTTTTAATTTCGCTTTATAACTCCAGTGAAGCAATCACAGTATCTTCAAAATTTTATTTACAATTCGATATCAATCAGGACAAATCATCTGCATGTCCCACCGATTTTGGCGATAGAAATTCTATCTTGAATCATCGTTCAATATAATCGTAGCCCAACATTGTAGTCTGTTTTCAGTATGCGTGGAAATCTCATTCTTGGAACCAAATATGTTTAATAATGGATGATGATCAGATTGCAGTATGGATTTTATTCCAAATATCATTCGATCTTGAAACCATAGTTCAATAAAATCGAAGACTAATGCTATAGTCTGCAGTATGTATGGGATTCTATTTCTTTGAACCGAATATCTTTAAGAATGGATGATTATAAGTCTGCAGTATAAGTTTTCTTTCTAAAATCATCCTGGGAAATTACTTCATATCAAGATTATAACACAAGCTTCCAATTTGACTAGAGTTTTTCCGTATTTTTCAAACTTCTTGAGGCGTGGTTGACTGTACCGTCATCGAATTTATGGCCTATTACCGCCCCTATGCTGTATGCTCACTCGTCCGCGGCTACTATTTTCGGTCGTTGTGGGTCGTAATGTGTCAGCAATAACTCTGAAGTTATTAGTTTATTAATTCCTTTAAAAGCTTTTTGACATTTCACATAACAATTCCATCCTTCTTAAATATTCAAAGGTTCTCGCAATTTGTATATATTTAGCACATCACTGTTATAATAATTTGCTAATGCGAGAAATGATTATAGATCCACCAAAACTGTTGGGGGAGGCATGCCTTTAATGGCACTTGCTCTAGCGAGATCTTTTCTTCTTCGATTATATGAACAAAATATTTTATCTTATCCATTTTTTTTAAAACATAGAACGTGTTTAGCGCGTGTGATACTCTTTGTCTTCATCAGCGGCCGACCAGGTGTGATATCACAGTTTTGCTGGCTTTGGCTGGACCGCCACCGATGTTGCCACCAGGCAGGGTATGAAGATGAACTTGTTGATTGTCCCTCTTTGTACATTCTCGTAATGAAGTAAACAAAACGATCGTTCCCTTTGCAATTTGTATAGGCAATGGAATTTCCTGGACGCGTTTGCAGTTATTAACACGCTCGTAAAGGGAAAAAAAGTTATAGACGACACACACAAATATCTCACTTGCGCATGTTAGATCGTGATGTTGCGCGCATTTTATTTGCTTGTTGTTTTGATTATTGACGAAATACAACTTGAAGCGTGCTTAACCGTTGCTCGAATGCGTTTCATATTGAACTGACAGTTCTGTTGACTGAGTGTGAAAGCGTAATACTGGAATACTTGCTACGAATTTCGTACGAATTTCGTACGAATTTACACGAGATACTAGATTGGCAACTGGGTCCCACCCTTTTACAGTGAAACCGATAAAATGTAACCGCAATTTCTACTCCAACAGATTCTTTCCTCGCACTTCCCGCCTGTGAAATTCCCTTCCACATGTCTGCTTACCCGACGGCTACAATCTCCAGGAGTTTAAGTGTAAGGTCAATATACACCTCCTAACAGGCTAACTTGCATCTATTCTCTCAAACACTCTCACCACCTCACCAACCCTCATTCTCGGTACTCGTCTATTACCCTCCTTCTAACATTTCCTACATCTAACCATCCTCTCCCATCACTCCCCCGACCCTATGTAACCCCCGGCGCTACAGTCGCAGTGGAATGCCTTGCTCGGGGTGAAACGATTAAAAAAAATATCATCTATGTAAAGGACAGCACCGTCTAGTCCAGCCAACATCGTATGCATTATTTGCCGGAAAATACCTCAGGCTATATTTACACCGAAGGATAATCTTCTAAACTTTTAGAATCTTTTATGTGTAGTAATAGTCTTATATTTTTGGCATTCCTTATCTACTTCGATTTGATATGTCTCAGACAGATACATTTTTGAGAAAAAAATTACCACTATTTGATTTGGCAAATATATCCTCTAGAGTTGGTCGGGGATATATATATATATAAATATCGTACGAGACAGTCATTTAACCCAGTCGAAAAATTTGTACATAAAAACCGTTTGCGCGGCTCATTCTAAATTATGTATTTTTTCAATAACTGCGCGGTTTTCTAATATGTCCCTTTTGATGTTAATAGACGCCAGAGAAGCAAAAGGCATCATTTTTAACCTAGTATCAATTTTTATTTGTACATTTTCTTAAATCCTCTGAGAAAATATTCGTGAATATATTTTTTAGTATCATCATCATTTATACATCACACCCAGATGGTGCATAGGGCAGCTATCATCATCATCATCATCATCATCATTTATCCATCACACCCAGATGGTGCATAGGGCAGCTATCATCATCATTTATCCTTCATACCCAGATGGTGCATAGGGCAGCAACTTTTTGTTGCTGTAACAAACCGTATTTTATAGGGTAGGGTTGTTAGACCTGCACCCAACCCCGGAGAATCGGTGGACCATTCTTGGTCTTTACGTTTACAGCACCTGGCATTCCCAAATGGTCACCCATTTAAGTACTGACCAGGCTCGATGTTGCTTAACTTCGGTGATCGGACGGGAACCGGTGTATTGAACACGATATAGCCGTAGACTATTTTTAGTATACTCAGTGTTTATTTAGCTGTAATCTTTTTCTCTGATGAACAAGGATTTTTTCTAAAGAATGAATTAATCATCCAATTCCATTGTTCAAATAATTCTTGCCATTCGAAGGTTAGTAAAGTTGGAATTATTTTATACGTCAAAGTCTGCTTTTTTAAATTTTATCCGCAAGAACAATGTTACACGTAATTTTCCAAAGAAAAATAAATATTTGGTCCGATACTTCTCTGGCAACTTTGTGTGTTTTTCAGGTTAGGCTTGCCAATTCTGTTCCAACTACAATCTCCAAGAATTTAAATGTAAAGTCAATAGTCAACTCCTATCTCACTAACTTGCATCCTCTCTCTCATGCTCTCATCTCATTTCTTCCGTATTCTCATCCCTCTCTTACCCGCTTCTTGACACCCCCTGTATTCTGTCATTCCTTCTCATAACTTTCCTCCTATGTAACCCCCTGCACAACAGTGGTAGTTTAATGTCTTGCTTGGGGTGATACGGTTATAAAAAATATCGCTAATCGTGTCTAACTGAAATCTCACCGTAGAATTATATATTTTTGCTGTCACGAATATTCTATTATTTAAACTTTTCAGTTTTTTAGCTGGTAGCACTACTTTCAGCAAGTACATCTTTTTAAATTTCTTTTGCTTTTTGACTTGCAGTAGATTCATTTGTGACCTGTTTTTCTACAATTCAACATTTTTTGGTTTGAAATGGACAGTTCTTTCTAAAATGAAGCATATAATAGCCATAGCATTGGCTTAAATTACGCAGTATTTTTATTTCGGATTTTCTTTCTATCTTTATTTTTTGTTGAACGGGTTGTACTATTGACGTTTCATTTTGTTCGATTATAGCTGTATCGTAACTTAAAATGACAATATTCTTGCATTCTTCCGAACAGACTGTATCGTTGGCTTTGTGTCCTGCTCAAATTTTGTAAAGGTTCGAGTGCGTATTACTGCATCGCTGCTTTATGTTAGAATTTTAACGAAGACTGGACATTTAAATCTGTCTGGGATCGTTCGTCTAGGTTAACTTCCTTACACTCATGGTTGACTTTACAGGCATATATGAGAAAATCTTCATCTCCGTTCTTAGTAACATCAATGCACTGCTAACATGCATAAAAACTGATTCCGCTTCACAAAAAATTTTAATAATATTGACAATATTTCATAAATTACACTTTTTCTGGAGTATTCGGCAAACATGAAATTCTAATATTTTTCATGTTCAGCAGCGTAAACTTTTCGGAACATCAAACTTACTTTCTTTTCATCCAAACATCTTTGATATTATTCTCTGAAAATGGCCGCGTACCGTCTGAAATACGATAGGAATTTAATGTCTTCTTAATGAACTAACTGAATTAGCGACTGAGTCCGGCGAAAATGAAATTGACGTCTTGACCTTTCCTTGTTTTTCAAGGATTGCTTTTAACTGTTTTCGATATTCAATCCGATCCCAATGCATTTGTTGTAATAATGATTTCTGGAATTCTTGCTGATGCTGAATAAATATCTTCAACTGGTCTATAGTGTAATTTGTTCGTACAAGTAGTCATTAATTAGAAAGAAAAAGTTTTTATTAATATATATATATATATATATATATATACTATGCAGTAATAATGTATGTCTGGAAAACGTCGTCCTTATAAAAGGCACAGTTCTTAAAGCAAAGAATATGAAGCAAAATATATAAAGTGCAAGCAATGCGTTGCACATGTATAAAATATAAAGTAATAGGTTTTACCGGTTATTCTAGAAGATTTCCCCATCTGTTACTGTCTTGTACTAGATACACATTCGTCATGCGGAAGAAAGGTACAAAGTTTGGTTCCTGTCTCCAACCCAAACATGTTGATTCGCATAAAAACTGACAACCGTGGAGATGTATCAGATGATCTTAGAAAGTCTGTTACTTTTATATGTTCATTTTGTAAGTCTTTGAAGACCAAAACACGATTTTCTTTTATGTTATTTACTTATCCATATATATATATATATATATATATATATATATATATATATCCCTCACGAATTAGAACATCATAACGGTCCCTTCTCCGCAGATAAATAGACAAACTGTTTATATATATATATATATTTCTAAACATATACTATTAAATATGAGACACTGAAAAAGGTTCAAAATAAAGACAATATTTGGATAATTTTTTATTAAGTTGGTTCTAAGTTTTCTGCTCACATGAGCCATCTTCAGAGAGATTACATACTTAGAACCAACTTAATAAAAATTATCCAAATGTTGGAGAATTTTTGTCTTTATTTTCTTAAATTAAAGCCAAAATACGATGTTTAGAACGGCTCATGATTAAACACAATAGACATTCATTGTCGCTTATATTTAACAGTATATGTTTAGAAAATTATATGTTGCCTCGATTCACTATATATATATATAAACATAGCGAGAGAGAGAGAAAAGAGAGAGAGAGGATATCTGGTCAGGTGTCCCTTCTGTTTATCTCAGTGTTCTCGACAGGCTCCAAAGGAAAACCTCTAATGTGATTGGTCTCGACCAGGCAGCTCGACTCCAGCCACTTTCTTATCGACGGGATGTGGCTTCCCTTTGTCTCTTTTACAAATATTTTTATGGTTTCTGCTCTGACGAATTAGGTCACTGGTGTCTCCTCCACGAGAACCTTTTAGTGTAACCAGACTGGCAACAAGGTCCCACATTTTTACAATTAAATCTACCGACAATTCTACTCCATCAACTTCTTTACTCGCATTTATGACCCGTGGAACTCCCTTGCGTATACTTGCTTTCCTGACAGCCCATGTAACTAGTCGTTTTTCTCTTTACTCTCCTCCTGCCTAAACTCTTACTTTTGTTGTAGAGGAACATCCTATCCTATCCCGTAATGGATATGGTCTAGTCTATAAAAGACTGTGACTGTGGGCATACGTCAGCATTCGTCACTAGACAGGCAACGCTCGTAGTTGACGGCTTTGCGCACTGTCGAGCCCTCTGCCTTCAGGCGGAGAACATTGAAACAGTCGTGACTACGCCGAATGGTGGAGTCACGACTGGGGTAAATTAGACAGAAATTTTTGGCCGAGCTATATGGCCCGGGCGATCCCACTTTAAAAAGGCCTTGTGCCACATTTTGCCTTGAGTGGGAAGGCGAATAAATAGTCATACGTCACTAGACGGACGTATACGACATAGACGGAGACATTTGCTACTTGATCGTTATTCCTGTTAGTATTAGTTGATTGTTCTTGTACGTCTATTGGTTTATTGTACTGTTGCATAATAAATTTCTTCTAATATATCTTCAGTGTTAATTATTATTCTTACACTATTCTTTTCCCTGATATTCCTTCATGGGATATATCAACTTTCTTATGTAGCCCCCTGTTCTTGGGGTGAAACGATTATATATAGATATATATGTATATGTATATACTAGCAGTATAGCCCGGCGTTGCTAGAGTGTAATGAAAGCTTTAAAACTAATCCATGGTCCTGGAGAATAGACTCAGCCTAAAGAATATTTGTGTGAAGTTTGGTGAGAATCAGATAAAAATTGTGAATTTGTATAAAGGACATACAGACAGATAAACACACACATACACGCACACACACACACACACACAAACACATCTTGCCTTATATATATATATATATATATATATATATATATATATTATTGATTTTCTGCACTATTGTAAGAACTGCAATCTTGTAACTTCTGAATATTGTTTCTTATGTCTTTGTCTATGAGTGTATCAAATTTGATTAAAATCGGACCAATCCTTCCATAACCCGATTTTTTCGATTATAGATTTTCGATATTTATCAGGGGTAACTCGAAACAAAACCTAGCTAAGAACACTCGCAGACGCTTAAAGTTTCATTTATAAATAAGTTTAGATATATCTGTGTGTTGGTGTATCTGTGTAAGTGAGGTGGACAACGAAGGAACACATTGGAATGCTGAAGAAATGCTAAAAGATGTTGATTCCTAAAACAACTGCCTTTTGCTTCGGAAAGCATTTTGAAGTTGCTTGACAAAAGAATGTCGCCGTAACGCGCTAAAAAGACACCGATTCAAAAAATGATAGACTGCAAGATGTGATTAACAGTCTTAACTAAATGAGTTAAGATCGTTAATTTTACCATGGTCACTTGGACTGCATCTCAGTATTTAATTCAATATTCGCTTATAGATTAATTGAGGCGGTGCATATACGTGTTTAAGAGTGTGCTTATGAGCCTACACACACACGCATACACACACATATATATATACACACAACCACATATATATTTATATTTACGAGATGAAGTGTTGTAATTATAGATATTGCTTAGACAGTTGTCCTCATTTTTGTTGCCATATACATATTTGACTAGCAGTATAGCCCGGCGTTGCTCGGGTGTAATAGTAGCTTTAAAACTAATCCATGGGCCTGAAGCTCATACTCTTTGGACGTTGGCACGAAAGACTAAAAAGCAATAGTTGTCTCCAGTTAAAGCAAAACCGTAGACTGAAAGAAAAATGAATCGATGTAAGTCAAATTTTGATTTCCTGGTATCGATATCAAGTTTTTTTCGTGGTAAACTGAATTTTGAAGGATAAAAAGTCCTCCGAGTAAATGGTATCATGGCTGAGACTAAGAACTACAATTATACCTACTTAGAGCCAAACCCGAAGCAAAAACTAAAATAAAAGGGCTGAAAAAATACAGACTTACAGATAAACAGACACACAGACAAACATCTTGCCTTATATATATATATATATATATATATATATATATATATATATATTATCAATTTTTTGCACTATTGTAAGAACTGCAACCTTGAAATTTCTGAATATCGTTTCTTATGTCTTTGTCTATGAGTGTATCAAATTTGATTAAAATCGGACTACTCCTTCTATAACCTGATTTTTTCGATTATCGATTTTCGATATTTATCGGGGGTACCTTGACACAAAACCTAGCTAAGAACACTCGCAGTCACTCATAGTACAACTGTGTAAATTTTCAAGAAAATCGGTTCAGCCGTTTCGGAGTCTATAGGTAATGGACACCCCCCCCCCCACACACACAGACAAAGTTCCATTTATAAATAAGTTTAGATAAAAACAGTTTTTGGATCTAGTATTTTGACGCAATGAGTTGTGGGTTCGATCCCTGGCAGAGTTGAGTTAAATAGATATTACAGAGATATTTGGAAGTAGTAGGACTCATAGAACAGTAACAATCTATTTGCTTTATTAAATTAAGCGGTATATTTATTTTCATCTACCGGCCTGAACGTTGCAGAAATTTTATTAAAGAAAAATTTACCGCATCCTGGAACCAAACGAAGTAGAAGTAGTTAATCTTAAACATGAAACGCTTTACCGACTTGGCAACGATATGCCGTTGCTCTGTTTGTTGACGTTTGAATACAAAATATTGTGAGATCTATGAAAGAAAATATTGAACTTGAACGCACAAAATTTGAATCTGGTTCCTCGACTGTTCCTCATGGCCAAATCGATAAGGCATGCCGGGCTAAATGGTAGGTATTTCTTCCCTAAGAAGGTATTTTATATATATATATATTTCTTGTTTATTAAGACTAACTTGGTATTTAAAAAACAAATTTGAGTGTTTTCTTTTTGAAATTAATGCTTGTAGATATTGTATAAATATTTGCTGATTTTGAGGGCGTTTGACTAATCTGTTTTTAAGGTTGTAATAAAAAACTTATCATTCTTATCAGTTTAAATGTTACTAAAAATAATCAGTCAAGTGTCCGACGTGATACACACTTGGGCACTCATGTCATTTTTCACCCATGACTAACTAGGCAGAAGATTTCTCTGCAGTAGTTTGCTGTTTCTTTCTGTGGTAGACTGTCTTCCAAACAAGGCTACAGAAAGCAATTTCTTTTGCTATTCCACTCATACCTAGAGAAAGAAAATGATTTAATACCTTTTCAAAGAGTATTTGCGCGTAAGTGAATGCAACGATTTAAACTGGAATTCGAACTCGGCTCTCCGATTTCTCATTCCAAGCCGATATCTACTGCACTACAACGTACTGAAAAGAATACATATAAGTAATTTTTAAATACGAACAGTATGTTCGACGTGTTCATAATTGTTGTTTAACTTGTTACTCATTTTTTTAAGCTTCCATTTTTCTGAAAGATTTTATACAGTTTCGTATAACAATTGTTTTCTACGCAGATTAAATCCAGAAAAAAACAAATTTTCGCTTACAAGAAAAACAAAACGAAATAAATAACTTAAAGAAAATATATTGTTAGTCTTATTTACACTATTTACATTATTCGGACTGTTGTCTTTGTCTTTGTTGTAATATTCACGACGTTTCGACCAGTGTACGAACCTGCTTTCTTCAAGCATTTGAATTTTTGAATTGAACAGTTTATTTCGTACACCGTGGTAGACGGTTCTAGTTCTACGTGCCATGGCTTTTCCACATATCTCAGGATCTGTTATCTCTCTTTTAAATCACCTTTTCAAGATTTTGTTAACTTCTGCTGCAGCCACGTATTGAACTCAGAACACTCTGGGTCAAGTAACTGGATTCAACCACAAGTCAAAGGTTCTTGAATTCGTATCACCTGAAGAAGACCCGCGCGTACAACGGTTGAAACGTCGTGAATATGGCAACGAATTTGAGGATAACAGTTTGAACAACGTAAATAATTACAATGCCTCATATTAAGAATACAGACCAATACTTGTTAATTTTGTTTACCTCAAAAACACAAATACATATTCTTCAGACTAAGTAAAGGCAAACTATGGAGGGCTCGAAGTTATATAACTTATTGCCTAATAAACGAAACTAAATTAGTGTTATTGTTGTTCATGCTTTTAAAAATTTTCTTGTTGGTTAAGTTGTTTATTTACTTACACGTCTTAATGCAATTATTAATTATTAGTTTATTTTACTTTAATAAATTATTCATGTACTTACTTCTTTAGATAATATAAGGTTTTGGTTCACCCGTTTTTCTCTTATTTTTAAAATGTTAATGAATTTGCATGTGGGCTTGGGAAAGAAGTGTTTGTTTTAGAAATTGGGATATTAGAAAAAGTTCGGGGTGCATGTTGATATCTTGTGCGTGCGTGCGTGCGTGCGTGCGTGCGTGCGTGTGTGTGTGTGTGTGTGTGTGTGTTTTATGCATTGATATTCACATATATCTATCTCATTATACATAGATGTGTACAGATTCTGGTATAGACGCTTGTTGAAGGGTTTAAAATTTCTTCAAGTTTCCTAACATTTATCACAAGCTGAATGAAACGCGCCTGTAATTTCCCAAGACAGCATAATCTTGGGGCGTAACGAACCGTTTCAAAATAGCCAAAGACTTACCAAAATTTACTGGCATATTTCACCGAAAGCTAAGGCACATAACCTCTTGTGCGTGAACAATACTGTCTCCCGATAATTCTAATGATACAGAGGCCACGTAGCCCCAATATGACGCTTCGCAAACAAGACATTATTATTCTGGACACGGTTCAAAACAGATCATGTTTTCGTGGCCAGTTTCAGCATTGCTTCTCTACCGAATAAAGATTTGCTATCGTAAATGCACAAACTATTTTCTTGTAATGGTGTTATCAGAAGTACGTTTGGCAAGTGGTAACCTAAGGTCATACTTAATTTGTTTCTTTCGGTCTGCAGATATTATTTTTTGGCAAAATGACACTTGTATTATTCATTCAAGTTTTTTGCTCAGTTTTCATTTTGTTTTGGGATTTCTAAGCAAATTATGTTGGTCCATTAATAACTTGGTTGCGATAAACGTATCTTTTTTTTTTAATCAAATATTTAATAAGTTTTTGTGTATTTGAATATATTATGGCTAAATCTGATTCATTCATTTAAAAAATATATAGCTATATTCTGCGAACTTTGGTTTTTCCTTTCGAGAGGTGTGTGCAATGCCCGCTCAAAAAATCGAATTAACAAAACACCAAAAGTTTGTCCTGATTTCTTTAAGGAATTATGATTATGGTTCACTAATTATTCACAATTACTCTGCTGACCCACCGAAAAATATCTTTGTACATACCCGTGTAAGCTAATATAATATAACCAATTAATTCATATTTATTCAGACATTATTCCTTATTACTATAATTACTACATTAATATAGAGCCTGTTACTGTAATAGCAGCTTGTTAAAAAAATCTTGGCACTCCTATCCGAGCTTGCCTGTCTACTAGACAGGCTAGCCAATTTCTGTTGAAGGCGCCTGATCAGGCATATTTTGTTTGTTCAGCAACCACAGAAACGGCCTGTGGTTTATACTACAGTTTTTCGGAGCAGGGCCTCAGTTCCATGTTCCAGCATCTTACACAGACCAGCACTGTTCTTGTCCTATGTCTAGTTCGATTCAACGCTATTGAAAAATATAACTGCAGCGTCAATTACCATCTTCTATCTTCCCGGAACCGGTTTTTTTATTGGCCTTACTCCTCATTCTCAGATAAAATTTATATCTCAAAGGCATTATCAAATTGATTTTGATGATTATAAATGTTATATGTATATAAATATAGTCATCCGCAGACAGATCTGTTTCGCTGTATCACAGCTCATCAGTAGGGTTAGACTCCGAATGCTTTTAACCCAGGATTGAAACCCGACCGAATTGGCGTCAGTCGGCGATTCTACCTCTGGGCTATGATATTTTCAAGTAAGACTTCGAAAATCACATGTGTCGTATTACCATTTCCGCGAGAAATACTCGCTTCGTCAGAGACAAAATTTATTATGGAAAAAATCTACAACAAATTCATACAACAGAAGTTCATTCGAAATGAAACACATACCGGAAGTTCACTTGAAAGTAAGGAAAAGGAAAAGAAATCAGAAAAAACCGTTTTAGGTGGAGTTAAAAGAGAGAGTAGATTATGTTAGAAAGTAGGCGTCTAGACGTTGTTACGGAGCGTAACGAAGAAGCGGGAGGGAAAATCAAGAGAGAGTTTTCCATATTAAAGCTGGTCGCTGACGAAGCGTGTACTTCTCGCGGTAATGATCATACGACACATGGGATTTTCGAAGTTTTATTTTAAAATATGCATATCTGGGTTTGTTTATAGATAATGCTATTTACATCGAGCCCTTCACCTGGGTAATTTTTTAA
Organism: Ascarosepion bandense; assembly: GCA_037127315.1. NCBI lineage: Eukaryota > Metazoa > Mollusca > Cephalopoda > Sepiida > Sepiidae > Ascarosepion > Ascarosepion bandense. The sequence continues at coordinate 498,024 of JBBBDQ010000218.1, forward strand.
AATGATTAATATGAGCAGGATCTCATTTGGGATTTTAACTACATGGTACTTTCTGTTTATATATATATATATATATATATATATATATATATATATATATAAAAACCAAAAATATCCAACTGTTACGGCTTTGATGCAAATAAAAACTTTACGCTATAGCACGATCGTCAGACGATTCAAGAATGTAAATGTAAAAACTATAAAACCTATATTCCTGCTTTAACGAAATCGAGGGGTGCCGAAATACTTGCGTTGATTGTGGTGTAGTTTGTGCCCTTTCAAGTTATTGTATGATATTATTATTTTGCCATTTTTCATGATAATTTGATTTCTGCTATGGTCGCATTACTTATCAAGTTTGCGGAAATACCTGAGGCAGGCCGTGGTGTGTTGTTATGGATCCATGTTTTTTCTATCTCCCATAACATCCCTAAAGTTACATAGACAAAGTTCTCCATAATGTGTGGGCTATACTTAACAAGACAAATTTTTGTATATCTCTTAAACTGCAGTCTCCAGGAATTCTTTCAATGTGTTGTTTTGTTTCATTTTTTATCATTCCAAGTACACCCACTATATGATTCTTGTTGTCTGTTTTCACTTTCTTTCTATTTCGATTTCCGGGTTTTTATATCTAAGCAGTTTTTTGAATTCCTTGGTTGCTATGTTACAATCCGCTGGACAAGCCATATCAGTAATAGGCAAGTTTTTTCTTTTTCGTTTTTAAAAATAATGTCCGGTCTATTTGCTTCAAGTTTCCTATCTGTGTAGATGGTGTAATTCCATAGAATGGTGAAATCTACTATATTTATAACCGGTGCTGGATGATGTTCATTATTATTATTATTATTATTATTATTATTGTTTATTATTATTATTATTCGATATCTTTTTTCAAATCTTAAATATTTTGATCAAATGGTGATGATCACAACTAAGCTCCTATCCACAGCTTAGTGGCACAATACTTTTTTCAGTGCATGAACTATTTCAAGCAGTGCTGCCACCTGTGCACATCCAAGAATGTCGAATGCCCAAAAAGTTCCTTGCATAGTAGAAAGATTCTTGGAAATAGTCCCGTGTTCGCAAACCATAAAAGGACAACAGTATATTTCTTTGGTTTGAACGGCAAATTCCCAGTAACTAGTAAGTGAGGCCTGAAAGGCTTCACTCATTCATTCTCAACTACAAACTGTATTGAATATTCATACCAATTCTTCGCACGATCGAAGCCGTATTTACTCCATAGTTCCCAGTGTATCCTGAAGATTATTATTAGCATTTTATTATTTCCTTTGTTTGATCACGACCAGGAACCATTCAGTGTCTCTGTCGGAAACTTTTCATATCAATACGAGCGCTCCAGCTACAAGTTGGATTATTGATGTCCCTATGTTCTACATTTTTGAGGTTTTCTCTTCAAGATCCTCATATTTTGTTAATTTTAAAAAAAATTTACAGGGACTACCATATCAATAATAAAAAAGCTCAGTTTGTTTTTTGCGGTCTCTGATCACTATGCATAGGCGATTAGATTTCATTGTTCTGCCCGGGTGTATTGAAGTCTTTTTACAGGTCATATCTGGGTGATGATCTGTTGTGGAGTAGTTTTCGCACTGAAGGTTATAATCGTGCTATGTCGGTTGCTAATCGACTTAACGTCCCCAAAATGTTAGGAACTTGGTAATCTTCCACTGAAAGCTGACGCCTTAGTATTCGACTTACTGCCTACTAATATCAATTGCCTAGTATTTCTATTGAAATCCAATAGAAGTCTAAAAATCTCCTAGGAACTTCTCAAGAATTTATTGTTAACTCTTATTAATATAGGAGGGAGAGTCCATTATCTGAGGAATAGGTGTGTTTCACCATAACATGATCATGCAGTTTTCTTTCCGTAAAAGTTGCAGATTTTCGAATGCAGATATTGGCCCATTCTGTCATGCCTAGTTTATATTCAGCGGGTGTCAATACCGTACAGACTGATAAAAAATGGTCAATTGTTTTTGTTATTTATCACGGAATCTGCATTTTGGACTAATACAGTTTTCCGTATGTGTGATTGGTAATTTCTAGTTAACAAACATTAATCATGTGAAGCAAAAATAAAATCTTCGGGTTCAGCTTCTAATATTTCACTACGTAACCACTGAAAAGGGTACGAGGTTTCTCTCCATCAACATGTTTGGTACAAGCAAAAATTTGATGTAGATGTTCACTGTTTTCTTTTCAGGGTTTTTGTCGCTGCTGTAGGTGCAATTTTTTTAATCATTTCACCCCAAGCAAGGTATTCCACTGCCATGATCTGTTCTGCATTGGGTTTATATTTCTTTGGCCTGGTCTAAATTTTCCCCGAAAAGTTAGGTAGTTTCAATAGATAGTGGCTTTTTCAGATTTATAACTGCCGTAAAGAAAGTCTGTTTGAAAAATCTTATTTTGTCGATAGAACCTACAACGCATTTCACATTATTTTGTTCTAACTGCCTTTAACTGTAATTTCTGTTTTAACACTTATTTAATTTATTGCATTTCATCTCGTAATTTAATTTTATATCCAAGCTTGATCTTTCTGCATTTGCTTCTTGAGACAGTTGACTTTCTTGAGATCTCATCTGCATTTATTATTAATATTATAATGTTTTCCTTAGGTTTACTTCATTCTAGTTGATTTGGGCCTCTTTTCGATGCTCGGGTTCTAACTAGAGACGTTCTTTTGTAGGTTTTAACGTTTTCAAGTATTTTTTCACATGGCTTCGGCAATGTAGGCTTCGAACATTTTTCGGTTAATGTTAACTTAGGCCTTTATTTCTCTTTTTTCAGTATTGTCTTTTTTATTGGAAACTTTATCTGGATAAAGTTTTTAGGTTTCGACAAGTTGTTCGTTGGTTCCACCAAAAGTTTTTGTTTGATATATAAATATGTCGAAAATAAATAAATGAATTAAATAAATTAATGAGTACAAATAACTAATAATGACTAATGAAGACAACTGAATAGGTCAGGTCTCCTCCTGTCCAAAATTCCCTTCAATCCAGATGCCCTACACAAAGAGTTCACAAAACGATTAGTGACATATGGACTGAAAATGGCTTGTGGTATGAAAATGACAGTTGCCATGTTTGGGAGATTGATGTTTCACGCGTTCATAGATCCGTAGAGCATGGTCATTTCATGCCAAGCCCTGTGTCCCATTTAGAGATTTTCCCCCTAAATATAGAAAGTTTTAAACAATATATATATACCCATCACTGAACATATACACCAGGCTCTCGGCAAGAATGGCGAAGCTCGAACCGTTGCCTTGGATATTTCCAAAGCGTTCGACAGTCTGGAATGCTGGCCTTCTACGTAAACTGCGGAGCTATGGTATAACTGGACATGTCTTTGATCTCATCCAGTCATTCCTCTCTCATCGCACATTGAAGGTAGTATTAAACATACATGCCTCCGAAAACTACCATACGAATGCGGGTGTCCCTCAAGGCTCCATCCTAGGTCCTACGCTCGTTCTGATCTACATTAACGATCTCCCCGATCTATAAGATCCCAAGTAGGCATGTACGCCGACGACACCACAGTTTACTCTCGCTTCAATCAAAAATCTGGTGAGAGTGAGAAACCGAACCTCGTTGAAGAGCTTGTAAAGGACCTCCAATCCGTGGTGGATTTGGGTAAGAGATGGCTCGTGAATTTTAATACTTCCAAAACGAAGCTGCTATCAATTAATCACCATAGACAATCGCTCCTACCTCTCATTAGCATGGAACAGGCTAGCCTCTCTGAGAATAAAACACTACGCCTCCTTGGCCTCACACTCTTAGCAGAGCTCATGTGGAATGACTATAACGAATTCATTGCTAAATCCGCTGCTATGAAAGTCGGTTCTTTGTGCAGGAAGTTTTTCCCGTCTGAATCCATCTTGCACATATATAAATCTACCATTCGCCCGTGTATTAAATACTGCTTCCACATCTGATCGGGTGCCTCCGCTATTCTCCTTGGGGCTCTTGACAAAATACGACGGAGAATCTCTAATGTGATCGATACCGACTTGGCATCCCGGCTGCAGTTACTCTCTCACCGGCGTGATGTGGCTTCCATGTGACTCTTCTATAAATACTTTCACGGCTTCTGTTCCGATGAACTTAGATCACTGGTGTCCACTAGGTATGAATTTGCACGGGAGACTAAATTAGCAACTTGGTCCCACCCTTTGACAGTGAAACAGATAAAATGTAACCGCAATTTCTACTCAAACAGCTTCTTTTCTTGCACTTCGCCCTGTGGAATTCCCTTCCATATACTTGCTTTCCCGACAGCTACAATCTCCAAGAATTTAAATGTAAGGTAAACACCTCTTCTTCTTCTTCTTCTTATTTAAATGTAAGGTAGACACCTCTTATCACACTAACTCTCATCCATTCTCTTAAACTCTCTTCTCATCTACCTCACCCCCATCCTCGGTATCCTCGTTCGTCTATCACCCTCCTTCCGACATTTTCTGTAACTTAACCACTCTTTCTCATCACTTTCCCCTATGTAACCCCTGCGCAATAGTGGCAGTGGAATGCCTTGCTTGTGGCGAAATGATTAAAATTATACATATATATATATATATATATATATATATATATGTGTGTGTGTGTGTGTGTGTGTGTGTGTGTGTGTGTGTGGAGTGGGTGAAAACTAATGAGGCGGTTAATATATATTTAAACACGTTTTGTCCACGTAAATTCTTACAACTGGACTGACTTTGCGCCTAGAAATATGTCCCCATTCAACAGATTACCTCCCAATTAGCGCTGCTCGCTCAAGGAAAAGAGCTGTAATCCCATGTCACAAATTCTTAGGATCAATCAGGATTTTAAGAAAAAATAATGCCAACCTCAGGAGCGGTATTACATTTTCAATAGGTTTTTCGATTAGCAATCCACACCCATTGAGACAATAAGTAAACGACTTCACTTAATAGTCTTTTTATACAAGGTCGAGTGATGCACAGTGAAGGAATAGGGAATTTATTAAAATTTAAAGGGTATCACATGGCAAGTAAACCAGAAATTAAGAAACATGGTGTCATTGTAGTAAATGACTGCCAGACAAGCAGGAAATGTGTGTTACGCAGATGAAAATAGATTCAGGATTTTCTTTGGAAAAGAAGAAGAAAACTGATGATCCATAAAGAATTGGCTTGTGAATAAGCATGTATGTGACTTCTTAATCAATCATTCTTCTATCTCGTTCATTTTCAAAATAGGGTTCAACAGCAGAGATACTTCGCATGACCCGCCGATATATTACTGTAAAGTCACACTAGTAATTAATTCCTTACTCATTTTTATATTTAAGATTTATTTTGCTGTCCCTTCTAATTTTTTCTCTTTCTCTTTCACACACATTAGACATTGGCGTTTTAGTGACATTATCGCGTTGCATGGGTTGAATTTTTGTTATAATCATATCGCCCAAAGCAAGGCAGCTTACTGCCACTGGTACGCAGAGGATTACATGGGAGGAAAGTTATGAGAAAGAGTGACAGGTTATAGGGGGTGTCAGGAATTGGGTAAGAGAAGTATGAAAATAATGAGAGTGGAGTGGACAGAGAGAGAGAGAGAGAGAGAGAGAGAGAGAGAGAGAGAGAGAGAGATGCAGGTCAGTGAGATAGGACATAACTATTGACTTTACATTTAAATTCTTGGAGATTGTAGCTGACGGGGAAGCAAGTAAACGGAAAAGATTTTCACAGGCGGGGAGTTCGAGAAAAGAAACTGATGGAGTATTTCTCGCTAAAAGGTCAGATTCGAATATTTATGTTCTTTTAATAATTAACCTCTGTATATAAACCGGGTCTGTTTTAATTAATCGATTGATTTGATTTAAAAGACCCGTCAGCCATTTGTATTTAAAGCAAGAAAATATATTTAGATTGTAAGATTTTTTCAGATAATGATTTATTGATAGAAGTTCTAATAATTAATTAGCTGTAAGGAAGAAGTGAATTCGTCCCTTTCCCAAGATTATTTGCGGATAAGCAAATGCAACGAACCCTACTGGAATTTGAACTCTAATTCTGAGCCGTTATCCATTACTCAAACGGCACATCGAACCGTACAGAACCTGGTATTTTCAAAGCGGACATTCATCTAGGTACTGACTCGGGTCGACGTTGTTCAACTTAGTTTGTGTCCATATAAATTTATTAAAATCTCTCGGGATCTCTCCTACGTATTCCGCGTGGTATTCATTATAGGCTATAGAGTAAATTCATTCTTATGGATTTATTATATTATATTATATTATTATTTTGTTTTATTTATTTATTAAGCTTCTTAGTGGGTATTGGCTCGGAACGAAATATCAGAGAGCCAAGTTCGAATTCCCGTTGATTTCGTTATATTAATATCCGCACAAATACTCTTTCGAAAGGTATTAATCCGTCTCTTCTACCGCCAATTAAATAGCAGGACAGATTGGGTTCTGTAGACTTGGTTGGCAACCAGTCTACCGCAGAATGTAATCGCAACTTACGGCGGAAAAATCTTCTGCCCAGTCAGCCATGTCCCTTTCGAGACATGATCGTACTTTACTAACTGACTGATTGTTTTATAAGACGTAAAAAGAAATATTACACTAATCTTAGATAAATAGTTTTTAATTGTAATTGGGATAAATGTATAATAATGTATTTTGTTTCGGTATCTTCTGCCCTGTCAGCCATGTGCCTTTCGAAACATGATGGCCTAAGCGTATATCACGGATGGTACTTTACTGACTGACTGACTGATTGTTTCATAAGACGTAAAAAGAAATATTACGCTAATCTTAGATAAATTGTTTTTAATTGTAATTGGGATAACTGTATAATAATGTATTTTGTTTCGGTATTTGTTTGTAACATTTATTCTTTCATTTTTTCATTTTTAAAACTGTGATGAGATTTCTGTTTCGCATTGCACAAGAAATAATTAGACTATTGGGGAAACTTGAAAGTATTTTAAATACATTTCTCCTTGACACGTAAACATTTATAGCTACATAATTCCTGTTTTTTTTTTAATTTTGTTGTTTTATTAAGAATAGAACATTTCGATATCAATTAAATTCCTAGATTTACGAGTGACACTTGGAGGTTAGACTGGCAACAAGTTAGATCAACTAAAGCCGACAATTCTACTCCTCAGCTTCTTTTCTCGTGCTTCCTGCCCGTGGAACTCCCTTCCATTAGTCTCCTTCCGATCTTTGGCAAAATTTTCGAAGCAGTTATTAACGCCGAGGTGATTCAGCATCTCACGGCCCACAGGCTTCTCTCTGACAAACAGTACGGGTTTCGCTTCACCAGGTCTACTGCTGATATGCTAACGACCATTACCGAGTACATATACTGGGCACTTGAGAAGAATGGCGAAGCCCGAACCGTTGCCTTGGATATCTCCAAAGCGTTTGACAGGGTCTGGCACGCTGGCCTCTTGTGCAAACTGCGGAGCTATGGGATAACTGGACATCTGTTTGACCTCATCCATTCATTCCTCTCTAACCGCACATAGAAGGTAGTAATAAATAGGCATGCCTCCCAAAACTACCATACGAACGCGTGCGTCCCTCAAGGTTCTACCCAGGCTCTTTCTGATGTACATTAATGATCTCGCCGACGCCATTAGATCCCAAGTAGGCATGTACGCCGATGACACAACAATCTACTCTCGCATCGACCATCGTGTAGGCGACAAAGCGAACCTCTCTGCCGAGCTTGAAAAGGACCTCCAATCCGTAGTGGCCTGGGGTAGGAAATGGTTAATAAATTTCAATGCTTCTAAAACGAAGCTGTTATCGACTAACCACCATAGACAATCGCATCTACCTCCCATTAGCATGGAACAGGCTAGCCTCCCAGAGAGTAAAATACTACGCCTCCTTGGCCTTACACTCTCGGCGGACCTCAAATGGAATGACTATATCGAATTCATTGCCAAATCTGCCGCTATGAAAGTCGGCTCTCTGTGCAAGGCCCGGAAGTTTTTCCCACCTGAATCTATTCTGCACATATACAAATCTACCATCCGCCCGTGTATTGAATATTGCTGCCATATCTGGTCGGGTGCCCCTGCTGCTCTCCTTGGGCTTCTTGACAAAATACAAAGGAGGATCTGTAACGTGGTTGATACTGACTTGGCAGACCGGCTGCAACCACTCTCTCACCGGCGTGATGTGGCTTCCCTGTGCCTCTTCTACAAGTACTTTCATGGCTTCTGCTCCGATGAACTCAGAGCACTGGTGCCGCCAAAGCACGAATTTACACGAGATACTAGATTAGCAACTAGATCCCACCCTTTTACATTTAAACAGATAAGATGTAATCGTAAATTCTACTCCAACAGCTTCTTTTCTCTCGCTTCCCGCCTGTAGAACTCCCTTCCACAAGTCTGCTTTCCCGACAGCTACAATCTCCAGGTGTTTAAATGTAGGGTCAATAGACACCTCCTATCACGCTAACTCCCAATTATTCTCAGAATACTCTCATCTACCCAACCCTCATTCTTGGTATCCTTACCCGCCTATCACCCACCCTCTGACATTTCCTATATTTAACCATCCTCGGTATCACCCACCCTCTGACATTTCCTATATTTAACCATCCTCGGTATCCTTACCCGCCTATCACCCACCCTCTGACATTTCCTATATTTAATCATCCTTTCTCCACTCTACGTAGCCCCCTGCGCAGTAATGGCAGTGGCATGCCTTGCTCGGAGTGAAACGCTTATAAAAAAAAATTCCTGACGGCTACAACCTCCAGGAATTTAAATGCAATGTCAATTCCCATTTCTTATCCACTTGACTCCAGTTCTTTCTACATCACCCCGTGTATCTTTTTCTTTTCCTTTCTTTCTACCTTCGTAAATGTCTTCACTCCTGTGTTCACATCCTTCTGTTGACTTTTTTCTTTCACCCACTGTAGCTTGTTCGACTTTGTCTTCACTCTTCTCCTGTCTAAAACTTTTACACTGTTAGTTATGTAGCCCCCTGCGCATGCTACACCCGACCGAACAAACCCAACGCCTCTTCCGAACCTGACCGAAGGAACACCTTTCGACCGCGAACGAACGTCTTTCGACCGCGAACGAACAGACAGTAAACACATTGCCGACTCAACGCCAAATGACTTCGGCGTCCTCATTTTATAGTTCTCGGTCGAGTCTATTATGGTACTCCAAGGTGTGTTCGGTGAAAGCACGCACACGCAGTTAGAGGACGCTTCCCCGCATGGTCATTACATTTGGGGTAAAATTATTAAAAAAAAAAAAGGTTTCGAAGAGCCGCTTTGGTAAGTGACAATAAATCACTGGAAATAATGGCGAATATATAATTGAATAGAATGTAATTGTACTTTAATTTGTGAAGAATATAGTTGACAAACAAAATCTGTGTTTATCTGTGTGCGCAAGATTAGACCTTTGCGCTACCAGTTCACCGCTTTAACCACTGTGGTTTATTCCCCGGTTAATGAAACGTGTCTCTGTTGCACCGTTATTTTAACATGTACAACGAAGATTGATTAAAAGACACCTGGTTCGCATTTTCTGTGCAAGGTGTAAAGAAACGCGCTGATGTTGTTTGCCTGGAAGCGGCGTGCAATATTTGAAAATGGAGTCATTTCCTGCCTATGATGAGAAACTGTATTTTCCTCCGAGTGAAACTGAAGACATCACGCACTTTTTCGGGCGTTCGATTAATGGAATATCAACCTCCTTTTACCGGACATTTTTTTCGTTATCATGAGCTCTGTTAATATTGATATTCATTAAACTTAGCACAGGCACAAGGACAATTTGAGTTAAGGATATTTTGTTACGTCTGTTTTCAAATTAGGAAAAGGTGGCCTGTGTGTTTAACGAGAAAAATGACAGATATTCTGGATTTCCCGACTACGCGTCCTAGGAAAGCTATTCGGATTCAAGGGGATGTAATATATTAGAGCTGTAGCATATCTAGGGCAAGATAGTCTGGCGAAGCCTATCCCTCATTATACTTTTTTTTATTCAGAGTTGTCCATCGCTTAAACTGTTTGCAATCAGTCAGTCAGTCAGTTAAGTGCCATCCGTGATGCACGCTTGGGCGATCATGTCTCGAAAGAGACATGACCGACTGGGCAGAAGATTATCCTGCGGTAGGTTGCCATTACTTTCTGCAGTAGACTGGTTGCTAATTAAGGTTATAGAACCCTATCTGTTCTGTTATTTAACCCATAACTGGAGGTAAGAGACGGATAATAATGTTAAATATATGACTCATAACCATCATACTACTCGTATATACTTGCGCGTAAAAATAAAGATAAAAAATAAAGTCAAAAGCGAGAGATAGGTAACTAATTCCAACAACCAATGATGATAATTTATTACTACTGTCATCAGTCAATAATTATCCTGATTATATTTCTTATTGTACTATTCAGGCTTCAAAACAAAGTACGAGCATCTACCTTAGTGAGTTGATAGTAACAACTAATCAATTTAGTGTCAACGCTAGATAATCAAAATACTTGATGTTGATGAATTAATTAACGCAGCCTGGTCAATATTCAGATAGTCAGCTAAGTGATACACACTTGGGCGATCATGCCTCTTTCGAGACATGACTGACTGAGCAGAAGATTATCCCGCAGTAGGCTGCCATTGTTTTCTGAGTTAGACTGGTTGCCAACCAAGGCTATAGATCCCAATCTGTAGTGTTATTTAGCCCATAACTGGAGGGAAGAGACAGAATAATACTTTTCTCAAGGGTTTTTGTGCGTAAGTGAATGCAGAGAATTCAACTGGAATCTGAACTCCCCCATCTCCGATTTCTCGTTCCGAGCCGATATCCACTGCAATAATTGTTGATTTTTTTATCAGGTCTGAGCTTTCGGCTTACATAAGCCATTATCAAAGGATGAACATTTAATGTTCAGTGAACATAGAACATTTAAATTATTATTAACAGAATGGAGTTATACAGAGAAAATTAGACAGGTCCATTTTTTGTGTCGCACATGGGTGTAGGCCGAGAAGGAATGGTGGTAGTGGGTTTTTGGTCAATTGAGTGTATAGTGGTATGAGGGATTGGCCTGGGAACCGCTGCTACTATGGTGTATGGGGTAAGTATAATAACTATGACCTGTATTAATGAAAAAATGCTGCCAATATATACACACACACACTATATATATATATATATATATATATATATATATATATATGTGTCTGTGTGTGCTTGTGTGTAGAATGCTTTTCATTCAAACCTGCATTAATAAAGGTTGCTACAGAAACAAACCAAATATATATGTGTGTGTGTGTGTGTGTGTGTGTGTGTGTGTGTATTATTTGGGATGCTTTATGCTAAAAAACTCCAGGAACCCTTTCAGAATGCAGCTGGTGTTCAAATACTAACAAAGTAGCACTTATTTTCTTTTACTATCAGAACTCCGGAAGCGAGAAGGCACAGCTGACAAGTGTGAATTTATCGCCAACCAAACGCTACGATTATTTAGTGTCATCCATAAGATAAAGGAAAAATAAATGAGATTGCATAAGCAGCTATCCCAATACAACACCTTTCACCTTTTTAACGCAATGTTCGTTTTGAAACTACTTCGTATCCTTTGCCAACGATGCTTGAGAATTTTATCACGTCTCATTGAAAATAGGATCCTATTATTCTCGTTTCACTTTACACAGCTGAAAAATCTTTCCGCCGGTTTTTCTTTTTACTTTATGAACAGATAATGCGTACACTTTATTCAAAAGGTCCCTATATATATATATATATATATATATATATATATATATATATATATATATGTCACTGCTCTAATGTTTTCTCATTTCAACAACTTCTACTCTGACAGATTCTTTTCTTACATTTCCTATGCGTGGAACTCCCTATTCTTCCGTATTCTTGTTTCCCTGATAGCTCCAATCTCCAAGAGTTTATATGCAACGTCAGTTGTCATCCCTTATCTTCCTGATTCCCCTTCTTCTCACTTTGCATTTTCCTCTCCCGCAGTTCTTTACACCAATGTACCCGTCCTTCTTTTACTCATTCTCCGGCAACTATTAACTTTCTTCACTCTCCTATTATGTGACCCCTATGTATCAGTGGCAGTTCTGCCTGGCTTGGGATGAGACAATTATTAAAAAAAGAAAAATAATTTTTTTCTCAACGGTACCTATTGAAATGAGGGTGCGTCAAATAAGTCTGTGTCTTTTATAATATCATATATGGCCATTTTTCCCACCTTTCCAGTTCCTTCTTTTCGTTCTCTTCCACTCCCCTCAATCTATTCCGTCTCAGTGATATAACTGCCTATCCTGGGGTAACAATAAAATAATATAAAAATATTCCTTCTCTAACAAAATGGTATTACTTTTTCAAACAGATTTTCATATGAACATCTTGAATGGCATTGATATGAATACATATACATATATATATTTCGTATTAGTGTATTTGAGCAAAACTTTTTTCTCATAAACAGAATATTTTAAAGGTACCGGTTAGGTTTTTTTTGAGTTTCTTTTATAAAGTGTCTTTCATAAAGTAAACATGTCCGTTTGCAATATTCAAACGTACCTCCTACATCTAGGAAACCATTTTGAAAAGCGGCGTACTTTTAGACCATTTAACTGCGAATGACTACATAACAAATCGAATTCAATTAACCTTATACATGAAAGCACATATCTTGTGTAAAAACTCATACATGCTAATTTTATTTTCGATAAAATTCTGATAGAAAATTAATTTCTAAGGAATTAATTGATTTTTATGATTATATACGTTATATATTGTAAGTAGATATGTTGGAAAAGACACATCTGCTTATAAAGGATATAAGTTTTGTCTGTCTATTTTTTTTCAATTTTATTAAAAAAGTTTTGCCCTATGGCAAGGTTTAAACATGTCTCCTTTTTATGTAGGTTAAACAACAATACAGCTCGGCGTGATTTAAATCTTAATTTGAAATTCAATGACTGTTGTAGAAAATGATTTTGTCTGGCAAGAAATATTTCAGGTAAATAGATAGAATAAAACAAAATAGAACACTAGTAATCTAATATTTGAAGAGATATTGTCAGTTAACTGTTCTCGTTCCCTGGCGGTATATCTCCAACATTTTCATGGCTTCTGCTCAGACGAACTTAAGTCACTGATGCCTCCTCAACAGGTGTTTACTTGTGCAACCAGACTGGCAACTGGGTCCCACCCTTTCACAGTCAGGTTAGTCAAATGCAGACGACAATTCTACTCCTGCAGCTTCTTCTCTCGCACTTCCCGCCTGTGGAACTCGCTTCCGTATTCTTGCTTTCCTGACGGCTACAACCTCCAGAAATTTAAATGCAAAGTCAATACTCATCTACTAACCACTGGACCCTAGCTCTCTCCCCTCCCCTGTATAACCTTCCCTTTCTCTCCACCTATGTATCTGTCATCGCACCTGCTTTCTCAGCTTTCTATTGTTCCTTTCTAACTAGTTTGTACTCCTCACTCTTTTCTAATTAATCTTTTTACATTTATGTAATCCCCTGCACATCAGTGGCGTTTCCGCCTTGCTCGGGGTGAAATGATTAAAAAAAAACTGCAATCACGGTTTCTGTTTAACTGCTTTTATGAAATAGCCAATAGAAAAAATTATTTGAAAACAAAAAAATCATCAAGAATTAAGTTTTTGAAATTACTATTTTAACCTGAATTTGAAGGCTTTTTTGTTTTATTGCTTCTATTTTACGTGTTCGTTTTTACGTGTTCATACTAATCTATTTTTCTTTCTTTCTAGCGGTTTGAAAATCAGTATATTCTGGGAAAATGTCTACAACAAAGGTTTTAGTGTTAGAAACAATAATTGCTGAAACAGCATTGTCCAATTCTGGTGAAAGTTTACTGTTTGTAACATATTTTCCCTAGCAAGGCAGGTCCACCACTGATGAGAGAGAAAAAAAACAAAATGCAGGGGATCTCGAAAAAAAGGATAAGTGATGGGTTGTAATCAAGGAGATAGAAGATGGCAATTGATGTTGCTTTTAAAATTTTGGAGAAGCAACTGAAATGTGGTTCTACAGAAAGATGTTGCGAAAATCATCGATCGAGCGTGTGAGCAATGATGAGATTTTAGAAAGGATGGAAACGAAAACGAAATTAATACTGAGCAGCAGGAAGAGACAGCTGAAGTTCCTTGGAATGCAATGAGGAAGGAGGGCTTGGAGAGCCTGATACTAACTGGCCAGATAGAGGTAAATAGAGACAGGGGAAAGCAGCGGATAACATATTTGAAGGACCTAATCAGGTGGATGATGGAACGAGGGTTGCGTGGTGTAACAAGAGAAGGGGTGCTAAGAGTCACTAGGGATAGGGAGACATGAAAATCCATGATCACCTACGTCCTGAAAGGTACAGTGAATGCCGGCTTGGAAGTAAAAATCGGTGAGCCGAGTTCGAATTCCAGTTGAGTACCCTGCATTAACTTAAGCACTAGTACCCTTGGGAAAGGTATTAATACATCACTTCCCTTCAGTTATGGGTTAAATAACAGGATGGGACCTGGAGGCAACCCATCTAGTGTTGGTGTCACAATAAAAATACCCTTGGTAGCCCCGGCGAAGCATCAAGTATTCAGCTATGTGACAAGATTATGAATTTCGCTACAAATTGCAGCAGGGTTCCAAATGCACAGGGTATACTGGAGGGGTGTAGTGAGTTCTATTTCGGCCAAGGCCGCATGACGTCGACGTCAGTAAAGATTGTTGATTATTCTTAAGTCTTTCCAAAATATGTCAAGGCTACCGAGCATCTTCATCAATTCTTTGTGGTGTTTTGGAGGCATTAAAATTTACGAACCATTTCCTACACCATTCAATTACAAACTGAAGATTTCTTTGAAGTGCAGCAGCCAGGTTTACATTGTCACGTTAGAAGATTTCCTATTGAGGCTGGGATAAATGGTGGTGTCATCTGCATAGATGCCTACTTGGAAACTGATTACATCAGAAAGATTACTGAAGATTAGAAAAAAAGCGTATGATCTGGAATAGAGAAAAGAGGATAGATGTGACTTAAAAGCCGAAATATGGTGTACCCAGCGCCGATAGAACTCGCTCATCAGTCATAATTGATCTATCAAGACAAGCTGGCTAACTATTACATCACTTCGAGGTATACATACATGTAAAACCTTTCAGAAAGAAAAACTTACAAAAACTTAACTTTGGGAAATTTTATCTTAGCCCTCATTTAAACTTCTTTTTACAAATTCTGTTTCTCACACTTTTACTTGTCCACGCTGTTCTTTCTTCCAGTCATTTTCTTATTCTTTTTCTTTCTTTTTCTTTCCTTCTTTTTGTTTTCTTTCTACCGATTTGACAAGCAGTATCTATTGCTTTATAAACATTCTTGGGAAAATGGCTGAAAAAAATGCAGTGTCAGAAACGATAATTGTTCAACCATATTTAAATGGCGAGTAAATAGTTTGCAAGACTATGTGAGAATGGCTTTTGGCACGCAAATTTAGACCTGGTTATTTAAACCAGGAACAATCCATCGGCGGTCACGATGAGATGGCGTCATTGCCTCGGAAGATGGAGGACTATTTCATGCTAATCGGATTTTGTCTCGTCCAATGCGAAAATGAACGGCATGCGAATGTGAAGGCAGATCCATAACTTTGCACACATCCCTTGAGTAATTTATGACTTTCATGCAACTATTTTTACTTGCCTCAGTTATTGGATGGAAAGTAACTAGAATCAGGAAGACACATTAGTAGATTAAAGTTTGGAGATAATACAATTACTAGCAATAGCCTGCAAGAGTAGGCCACTAACTGATTTGCTAGTTTTTCAAACATTTTATCTCATGGCACATTTGAAACTACTGTAAAACATCTGTGACACTTGAATTATGATGGTCAAAAGCAGAGTAAAAAAAGAGCATATTTTTTCTGATTATTATGAGAAAAATAATTTATGATTATTTGAAATAAAAATAATAATTAAAATTCTTAAGAAAAGTTACCATTCGTCCGGGCAATGAATACTGTTGCCATATCTGGTCGGGTCAGTTAGTCAGTTAAATGTCATATGTGATACACGCTTTGGGCGATTATGTCTCGAAAGAGGTATGACTGACTGGGCAGAAGATTATCCCCCAGTAGTTTGCCATTGCTTTCTGCGGTAGACAAGCTGCCAGCCAAGGATATAGAACCCAATCTGTCCTATTATTTAACCCATAACTGGAAGGAAGAGACGGATATATACCTTTTGCAAGGGTATTTGTCCGTAAGTAAATACAAGGAATTCAACTGGAATTCGAACTTGGCTTCCCGATTTGTCGTTCCGAGTCGATATCCACTGCACCACAAGACTAATCTTAAAGGTCTCGACAAAATCCAAATTAGGATCTGCAGTATCCTGACATCTAGCCCGCTTTCACACTCACTTTCTCACCGGCATGATGTGGTTTCCTTCTGTCTTTTTTGCAAGTATTTTCAGGGCAACTGCTCTGATGTAATTTTTCTCTGGTACCAAGATCACATGTATTTACTCGTGCTACGAGATTGGCATTTAGGTCCCACACTTTTACCTTCAAAATAGTTAAATGTAACATCTTTTTTATTCTAAGATTTTCTTTTCTCGGATTTCCGTTTGTGGAACTCACTTATATTTGCGTTCTTCACACTCCAAAAGTTTAAATGCAATGTCAATTGCAATCACTTATCTACTTGATTACCATCCCTCTCTTATCTTTTCTTCCACATCCCCTGCACCATTTTTATTCTCTCATTGGAACCCCCTGCGCATCAGTGGCATTTCTGCCTAGCTTGGGATGAAAAGATTATAAAGAAAAATATGAATTTCTAACTTTTGTTTCTTAATTAAAACTTGTCCGTTTTCATTAAACATTGTGTAATAAAAGGGAAGAAAAATACGGATACACCTACATGTCCATGCGACTTCGGGGGCATAACCAAGGATTACTGAGTCACTTTCAAAATAAAATTTGGTTGAATTATATATATATATGTAAATGCACGTCCATATATTCCCTGCAACATGAACGTCCAAATAAAACACGGTTACAAGTGCGTTTTTCAAAAGAAAATATATATATATATATATATATATATATAATCAACATTGGATGAATTATATATATATCGTTCATTCAGTAATGAATTATAACACTCTCAGCTACCATGAATACATGGTATATCACACGCTAAAAGTCTGCCTCCTTCTACCAAGCGCCCATAGCTCAGTGGTAGAATCGCTGACTGTCGCCAATTCGGTCGGTTTTCAATCCTGGATAAAAGGCAATCGTATGTCTAAGCGTAGTGATGAGCTGTGATACAGCGTAACAAATCTGTCTGCGGATGGCTATATATATATATATATATATATAGCCATCCGCAGACAGATTTGTTACGCTGTATATAAATGTAAACTTGTAGATATACTAGTTTAGGAAAAACCCTCCGAGCACATACGTGGAAGGAAAAAATGGTGATAATCAAGAACGAGCTAAGCACTTGAACATCAGTCAAAGTACGTAGCCCCCCCCAAAAAAAAACCGAGACGAGTAACCTAAAACAAAAAGCGCTCCATACGCAAGTAGGGCAAACAAAGTAAATAACTAACCTAGAGGGACAACGAACCTACCAAGGTTTCACCAAATTGGATCTTTACTATATATATATATATATATATATATATCAGTATTCATTATTAAGTACTTGCCTCGTCGTGTCATCAATGCACCACGAAAGAATCACTTGTACGAATGGAAGCTTAATCGCACTGCATTTTTTGCAGTTGTCTTCAAGGAAACTTGTATAAAAGAAGAATTGTTGCCCAAATGCACACACACCCACACACACACGTGTATATATATATATATATATGTAGCTCTGTTAGGTCTCATTTCAATAAACATGGAGACCTACCAAAATCTATCTGTAACATACTCGCTGATAATAAAAATATATTAATACTATTCACATGTTAAAAAAAGGCTAAAAATTATGGGAGCATTATTAATAAAAAGGAAAAAAGCCCACACTAAAAAATATCAACAATGAAGACGGATATAGTGTGCTTACCATTTTTGGAAGAAAAAACATTCCTATGACACTATATACATACAAAAAGCAATTTATATATTCATTTAATGGCAAAATAAAATTCTGCCTTCATAATACGTAAAGGCTTAGCTGAAATCGTTTGGAGAAATAAAACTTGTGGATAATTATATATCATTTATTTTCTGAAAAGAAAAAAATAAAATCACATGAAAATTATATATAAACATAGCATCTTGTGTTTCATTTTTAACGAAGCTTGCACATACACACACACACACACACACACACACACACACACACACATATATATATATATATATATATATATATATATATTATTCTACATCTATGGCACGACTCGTCGATTCATGCATTATGCAATCATCAGGTGCATATTTCAAATTGACGGTTAAATAGATTTGAATTAGGATTTTCGGCAATTAAATCTTATAAAGTTATGTTAAGGATTTTTTAATAATAACAAAGTTAAAATATAAATATTCTACGGTTACCTGTGGGCAAAAATTTTAAATTCAAATTTAAAAATGTAAATTATAATAAAATTAAAATTAAAAATTATAAAATGCAGGGAGAAGACATGAAAGGAGCGTAAATCATAAGTCTTAAAAACTTAAATATTCAAATATTACAAAAAAATAAAAATGTAGGAAAAATTTTAAATTTTCAATGAAATTAAGGATAAGATAAAATAAAAAATGAAAAATGAAAAGAAAAATTAAGAAATAAAATTTAGAATTAAAAATGAAACATGTAAAATTTCGAAATAAGAATTAAAAATATAATGTAAATACACAACCACATGTACATCAACAGGGAATCAAATCACCCCCAGAGAATCACTTAAACGAAATTGGATAGATTTGTGTAGATTTGTACCTTCACAAATCTATTCACTTTCGTATAAGTACCAACTCTAGCAATAAGGAAATTTTTGACAGTTCTAAAGTTAATACATTATTGCTTTAGAAAAAAGTAAACTCAGCTCTAGTTTAGAATACTCCTTCAAAAAAAAAGGTAGATAGAAAAAAGCAGAAATCACGTGAACTTAACATTATTCGGTTTAACCCACCCTTCAGTTGTTACGTCCATACTAACTTTGGTGAACTATTCCTAAATTTAATTTATGAACATTTCTATCATTTACCCACACTAAATAAAATCATCAACAAAAAGCAATGCCAAAGTT
Organism: Ascarosepion bandense; assembly: GCA_037127315.1. Classification (NCBI taxonomy): domain Eukaryota; kingdom Metazoa; phylum Mollusca; class Cephalopoda; order Sepiida; family Sepiidae; genus Ascarosepion; species Ascarosepion bandense. Next base: position 517,340 of record JBBBDQ010000218.1, read on the forward strand.
TGTTATAGTTGTGTTATAATGATTTCACATCATAATGCAATGATGTCAAATAATATTTGTCCCACATAAATAACATCCGTCAACCTACTAATAGCAAAAATGGTTTTCTAAAAATAACTGAAACTGCAAGAAAAAATAAAACCTGCCAATTGAATGGCCAGTGTATGACAAAAAGTATTGTTTATAGAGCTCGAATCCATTAGAATGATAATGATGTTAAATTTTATTTTGGAAATACTTTTAACAGGTGCAAGATAAGATTAAACAGCCACATGCTATCTTTAAACAACAGAAAATATATAAAAATCCCGCTTTATATATACATTATTTGAAATTAAAAAAATCACTGGTAAGAACCCAATGATTACCTGGAATATCATAGCTATGTCCAATTATTACAGTGGAAAATAAAATAAATGTGATCTATGTTTTTAGAAAAAACTTATCTTAAACCATATCAAGAATCCAAATTTTTTTAATAAAAGAAGTGATTTAATGACCACATGCTGTCATAGAAAAAATACTTACTTAATTCTTAGACCCAGATTGATATAGATACCTTTTCCTTTCTTTCTTTCTTTCTTTCTTTCTTTCTTTCTTTCTTTCTTTCTTTCTTTCTTTCCCCAGCTATATTACTTTTAAGAATTATGAATTAACCCATTTTATTTTCGCTTCTTGCAGTTTTAATTCTTAATTCTAAATTTTACCTTTCAAGTTTTCATTTTTCTTTTCTTTTAACATATACTTATTTTTATTTAAAATTTTAATTTTTGCTATATATCTATGAACAAGTAATATTTGAACATTTAATTTTTTAAAACTCATGTTTTACGCCCCTTTGATTTCTTCTCTCTGCATTTTATTATTTTTTTATCTTAATTATGTTTTCAATTTTATTTTAATTTCAAATTTTAAATTTAAATTTTAAAATTCTATCCACATGTAACCGTAGAATATTTAAATTTTTAGTCTTGCCATTATTAAAAAATCAGTAACATAATTTTATAACATGAACTTCCCATGAATATCGAGTGAATTTAAATTCAGATTTATTAAACCGTCAGTTTAAAATATGCTCCTGATGATTGCATAACGCATGAACGTCCGAGTCAGATGTAGGATAATATGTATACTTAATATATATATATATATATATATATATATATATATATATAATACAGCTCTGTTCATACAGAACTGTTTTAACAGCTGAATAATAATAGTATACATATGTACACCCTCCTTTGTTTACGTTACTATATATATATATAGTGACTCCGACTGACACCAAATCGGTCGAGTTTTGATCCCGGCTAGAAGTAAGTGAATTTGTCTAGTCACACTGATGAGCTGTGATACAGCAAAACAGGGTTGTATGTGGATGAATATATATATATATATATATATATATATATATATTTAATTCAGATACTTTAATCCAAGTGAAAAAAGCAGGAAGGTAAATTCGAAAACCTGATCCTAATTAATATTAAAAATTTTATTTTAAAATTAAAAAAATGATACAGGAAGAGAGCTCCATGTAATAAAATATTACAGAGCAAATATAAATTAAAAAAGGATTAATTCAATGATGTTGAATGACCATTTCTATGTAAAAATTCCCACGGGGGATAACACATCACCTCAGCAACCGAAAAGTTTCTGAAAGGATTTTTCGGTTGCTGAGGTGATGCGTTATCCCCCGTGGGGATTTTCACATCGAAATTGTCATTCAACATCATTGAATTAATCCGTTTTTAATTTATATATATATATATATATATATATATATATATATATATTGCTAAACATAGTGTCCTCATTATGTCACTATACTGTTTTATTTTGTCTGATTCCTTCTGTCAACATTATCTTTACAAGAATCAGTTTAGACCAAAGGGAAGTATTGACGCCATATCTGGGATGGAGATTTTCAGTCCTTACAATTCAGCCTTGTTAGAGTTCAAAATCTTCACAAGTTTTTGTTGGAAGGACCTACTTGCTAGCCTGCAGTCTCATTCTAAAACTCAACCTCGCAAGCCTTACATTACTTGATCATTATTTCTATGGCAGAGGTTCAGATGAAGTCTTTAGTTTGGTTCCGCCAGTTCCGACATTTGCAGCTGGGACACACCAACCTAGTTTCATACAATTGAATCATACGGATATTGTCATTCTAAAAACACCGTTTCATAAGAACTGGTCATTGTAGAACTAACTCCGTTGATGCGTACCTTAATACTACAGGCTTATATCCTCTTCAAATCAAGGGTACAGTCGTTACTCATGCTTTCTATCAACACGGCCATCTTTCACACATATCCATCCATGTGGCTCTCGAGACTTTTATTATTACAGATTTTTTTATTACAGACTTTTATTATTACAGAATTTTTTTTTATAAACATTTCATTCCAAGCAAGGTAGTACTGCTAATGGTGTGCAGGGGGTTACATAAGAAGTGATTGATGAGAAAGAGGCACAAGATAAAGGGGTTGTCAGAGAATGGATAAGCAAAGGAAGAGAACACTGGTGTAAAGAGAGCTGCATGAAAGTAGAGTAGAAAAAGAAAAGAACATGATACAAGTGTTATCAGGAAAAGGATGTGAGTCAATGAAATAAGAGATGGCAATTGACATTGCATTTTAATTCTTAGAGATTGTAACTGTCAAGGAAGCAAAATTCGGAAGTAAATTCCACAAGCAGAAATTGCGAGAAAAGAAGATGGTAGAGTAGAAGTTACATTTGATCGGTTTTACTGTAAAAGGGTGGGACCTAGTCGCTAGTCTAGTAGCTCGAGTAACTTCATGCAGTCTGGTCACTAGGGATCTAAACTCATCGGAGTAGAAGCCGTGAAAATAATTGTAGAAGAAACAGGGAATCTTCTCAGTGACTGTAGTTGAGCTACAAAGTCAGGATGCATTACATTGCAGATTCTTCATTGGATTTTATCAAGAACCCCCAGATGAATAGCAGGGACAGCCGACCAGATGTGACTGTAGCATTCAATGCACGGGCGGATGGTAGATTTATATATATGTGCAAGATGTATTCCGACGAGAAAAATTTCTTAGCTCCACACAGTGAACCTACCTTCCTAGCAGCAAATTCAGCTATGAATTCAATATAGTCATTCCACTTGAGTTCGGCTAATAGAGTTAGGCCGAGGAGGAGCAGGGTTTTCTTTTCAGGGAGACTAGCCTGATTCATACCGATGGAGGGTAGGAGGGATTCTTTATGGTGGTTAAGGAATAGCAGCTTCATTTCTAGTATTAGAAAAAATTGATAAAAATACTTCATCTCAAATCCTCTGTGAAAGAGATTCCCGCATGTATGTAGAACACTAGAGTTTTAATATTTCGAAGTCAAGGGTCAAACCTTATCTATCATCCTTATCCTCACTACAGTTTTACATATATCCCACAGTTCATTTACTATAACTATTTGGAAATAGACCTCTACTTGAAAAAATATTTCAAGTTTTGTATTGAGCAAACTCTTATATTAAAAATAATTTTTGGATAAGCACGCGTTTCCCTTTGAATAAGACGCTGATTAAATTCCCAGAAATTTTGTCTTTCTTGACTGCACTTAGTCGAAATCTGGGTGCGGTTTATATCCTTAAGTTTTTATGCTGTCAGACGCAGCAATATTAATTATTGTAGCGCCTCAGTTATTAAGAAAACTGTAAATAAAGAAAGAATAAAAGAAACTAAGGAGAAAAAAGCAGGATTGGAAAAAGGAAAAGTAAACGTGAAATGCTCTTGGCCAACCAACTCTACAGGCGATCTCATTCACTAGGCAATTTGAAATGTCTGTCGGTCAGTCCTCCTGTTTCGAATTACCTTATCGCTCATGCCCCCTATTGCAGATGTCCAGTCAGACGGTGCTCGTAAAGGAGTCAGGTTTGAGGCAGACACAAATGAGACAGGTGTATAATTTCCTTATTTGACATCCGCCGTGGGCGTTCTGCAAAAATAAATCAATTTTTTCCTCCTCATCATTAAAGCTTATTCATGGACCAGAGACAGAAAGTTTCTACTGATATTAAATGCTTTCTCTCAGCCAATCCCCAAGTTACACAGTGATTTTTGATTATGCCGTTTTCAAATCTTCGTCTTTCTTTTAAGTTATCTATCTATCTATCTATCTATCTATCTATCTATCTATCTATCTATCTATCTATCTATCTATCTATCTATCTAAATTTATTTATATCTACCTCATTCTCTCAAGACGAAAATTATTCACCAAAGAAAGTCACTCTCTCTTTTAATAAGTTAACTATGGCATTTATTCATTTAATACTTGTCATTGTTATATATATATATATATATATATATATATAATCAAATGAATAAGAACGAAGAAAATTATTGCAACGTTCAAAACATCACTTTAAAACTGTGCTCAAATAGAGCAATGAATATTTATAGTTAATTATTAAGGTAGAACATGTTCAAACTACAATAAAATTGTACATTTAGTTTCCAAATTGTAGTTTGCACAAGTTCTAACGTAATAATGAATAATATCTATCTATATATATCATTATCTTAGCTCTAGGTAGGCCTATTGAGCACTTTTTTAATCGAATAACATGGAACGAATAGATTTAGGATGCTCTCTCAAGGGCATACCCATCCCTGATCAACATACGTATGAATTATGCTTACTACAAAAAATAGAGAAATTTATTGTCAATATGCGTTCTAAAGCCTATTTTTTCTTAACAATTTAAGTGGTAACAATATGAGTGAAAATTATGGATTTAAAACTTACACCCATCCTCCACATATCAAAGAACTGGACAGATTTGAGGCTGAGTTAATCGGCATAATTAAAAAACTTAAATATAGAAGGATAAAAAACAATATTGTTCAGCAAAAACCTAGAGATGACATTAATAAAATAAAAAAGAGCCAGCTTTCCCTGATGATCCGCTTAGGTGAAACCTTAGTAGGTTTGTTGGCTCAATAAGTATATTATATATATATATATATATATATATATATATACACTTATAAAGAGAGAATTAAAAGTTTTTGTTTTAATTTTCATTATGGAGTATACTGTGTTATCAATCAATATTTTTCCTAATTTTGTATGAGGACAGGAATGTGTCTTTAAAACTTTCAATTCTGAATAAAAGACACAACCAAAACTAAATAAATTTAGTTGTGAGTATAGCAACCTTTTTTAAATATAAAACTGCTTTATAATAATGTTTATTTTTAATTATGATTATATAAACAATTATAATTTTCGTACGATAAAATATTTTTAAAATTCTAATTATATATAAAATTCTAATTATATAAATGAAAGTTACCCCCACTTTCAGTGTTCATTATATTCTCAGTAAAGCAAGAATATAATAAAATGCTTATTATAACATTAAGGTTTTACTATATCTAAGTTGAAATTACAATTTAAACACAATATTTTAAATATGTAAACTGTATTTCGTACAAGATTATTGCCAAAATAAAATTGTTATTGTATGAAATTTTGAAATTAGCGCAGGTTCTTATGTGTATGCTCAAAACTCTTGAAAGTTAAATCACAAGAGATTCAAAACGGACAACTATATAATTTTGTCTCAGTAATCAACGCTCTAAAGATGCTTATTTATAAGATTGAAAGTACTTGCGAATAAAAAAAACGAATAAAAACAACTACAGCGCCTTTCTAGATTTTTTTAGTAACCGTACCAGAAATCTTATACGTAACTACGAAAGGATTAATATAAAATAAAATATATATATACTACGTCTAAAGTATTTAATCAAACATTTCATATATATATATATATATATATATATATATATATATATATACAAGCGGGCATAATTATTAGGCCACCAGAGTTTTTTAAAGAAACAATGTATTTCATACTATTTTCAATTGGATAATTCTAAATGAAAAGAAAATTGTTCTTTGTTATTATTACTTTGCAAAATTTTACAAGGTATAGAAGCAAAGATGTACTCGTCCAAATCACCCTAAATTTTGTTCATTCTTTCATTGATAAAACTGCAACATAGGTAATCATTGAATATTTATAAATTCATTTTATGTACGTCATTGTGCAGTATTAATAAAATAATATTTTCATTTACAATTATTCCCTTGACACTAAATACTAAAAAATAGTATGAAATACATCATGTTTTTAAAACACTGCAGTGGCGTAATAATTTTGGCCGGTAGTATATATATATATATATATATATATATATATATATATATATATATATATATATTTAGAGAGAGAGAGAGGGGGTGTATCGAAAATTGATTTTACAAACTTTGGGGGCAAGTTCCTTACACCAAGATAGGATACATATAAACATATGTCCACAAAACTTTCCTTTTGAGTTTAAAGAAACTTTATGCTACAGGGCGGAATGCTACTATATAGACTAGATTATATTTGTCATTCGTGTACACTTGTTGCTAGTCTATCTTCAACGTTTAATCTGTGTTTTAGAGAGTTAACTGAGAAGTGTTCCGTTTAATAATGGCAGGATATTCGTATCGTGATAAGCTAGATATGCTGCCGTGTGAATGGTAATGAACGCCAAACTATACGGCTATATCAGATTAGATTTTAAGAGCGAATGCAGCTAAATCATCCAACCTTTGCTGCTCTCTATCATCGTGCGCTGAGTCAGGATCCATGACACCAAAAACTATCGATCGAGGAAGACCGAGATCTGCTTGTACAAAAGACCACATGGAATGCATTCTACAGGCCATCAGTGACGATCAACTTATTAGCAGACGTCAAGTGGCTCTAGCATTTTGTACACCTCTTTGTAGCGCATGGAGGGTATACCAAGTATCCGTATCAATGTGTGTAAAGTTTTTTTGCCATCTGATCACTCACTTTTACCGATGTTTATTGTACAAACTGCCGAGTCGTTGTTTGTCTCTTCAGTTTTGTTTATTGGTGAGGTAACATTTCGAAAAAAAAATAACAAACTTGCACAGCGAACATTTCTGGGTAAACCGGAATCCTTAGGATACAATACGGGCTAGACACTACCATAGGTTTAATGTGTGGTCTGAAATTGTAAGTGAATCTTCATATTTTCCCCTAGTACGTTTTATAGGAGCTGTCTTTTTTCTCTTTTCTTTTTTTCTCTTCTTTACATGAATAAATCATCTATCTTTTCCTTATCCTTGCTAGACGATTTATTAATGTAAAGAAGAGAAAAAAAGAAAAAAGGGGAAACAAAAAACTGAATGGAAAGCAAGAAGAGGAAAAAAAGGACAAAGCGATACAATAAAAGTAAATACAGTATCACGAGAAATAAATGTTGACTCCATATATATATATATATATATATATATAGAGAGAGAGAGAGAGAGAATAAAACACAGTTGAAATTACGATTACAAAAATGAGGAAGAAGTGTTTATAAAATTTGACATACATAAGATATAATAAATTTAAAAAGTACAGAGTGTAGTCGGTCATCTTAATGGCGAGTTTATGATAATAGATAACAAAACGGTAATCGACAGGGAGGGTAAAAATGCAAACATTATTAAGAGCTATGTAGATAGGAAGTTGGAGAGAGCCACGATCGCCCAACCCTTGTAAATATATTATACGTTATTTCTTGTCTAATAGCGTAATGAATGTTGTATACACGTCGCCACTTAACCTAACTGCATGATAAATATCCTGTTCAGATTAAAAGAATGCCTGTCGTATATGAATAACCAAAACCAAAAATCATGGTCGTCGGTGCATTTCCTTTCTTTGTGTATCCATTCCTATTTGTGTCCTGAATCATTCAAACCAGAAAACGCGTATTCTCTCGTATTTTTCATATTGACTTTCGTCGTGCTTTTCTATATGAGCCCTTATTGTTTCTTTCTTCATTGTTTTGAAGATTGCCATCTGTTTGCAGTAAAATAATGCGCCCGTCCACCATTTATATTCGGTAGATAACGAGATACCTATTTTTATTGGTTCGTGTAGATAGACCTTTACTTACAGTCCTTTCATTTCCTTTAATCATTTTACACCAAGCAAGGCGATAATTCTACTAAGACGCATGCAGCTACTGGGAATTGAAGATAATTAGAAGTCTTTAAACAAAAGTAGGTTTGATGATTTATAAAAAAGTTTTGGCGGACATGAAGCAGAATACCACCACGTTTAATTTCCATCCTTTCGCGTTAGGGTCGCTTTGTTTAAGTTAATTTCGTTCTTTTTCATTTTTGTTTTGACTTTTTTCAGCGCAGTTCTATCAAATGTTACTTAAAATTTCCGATTAAAAAAAAATTTTAAATTACAATATTTAAATAAATTTTTTGGGGGCCAGTTTCTTATACAACGTTAAAGTAAATCAATCCTCCATTTTTAATCCACTATAAGGCTGTATAAAAACTGCCTCCCCCGTTAAAATTGTTTAAATATTGAAATTTTTGCCATCTTTTTTTTTTTTTTTGTCATTCGTAAAATTTAAGATGTAAAAGATAATATTGCACTGAAAAAAGTCAATAAAATTTGATAAAGAACAAATTTACAGGTGGCGGTAATGTTGTATCGGCGACTGGTTTCAAAATGGAGGCTCGATTTATTATGACGTTGTATGAGAAATTTTTAAATATTGAAATTTTTCAAAATCTTTTTTGTCAATCGTAAAGCTAAGTGGGTAATCGATAGGATTGCGCTGAAAAGAGTAAAAAAAAAATGAAAAACAACGAAATTAAACGTGGTTGTAGTCTGCTTCAGGTCCGTTAAAGTTTTTGTTTTTTTTTGTTACAGTGGGGTTTGACCAGTACAAGGCCCGGGTAGAGGTATACTGTAAAAGGCAGCTTATGCGGATAGAAGTTTAAGATAATAGCTAACCGTAGACTTGGACAGGTTAAGATTGTAGTAATCGAGAAAACATCTGTTTGAGAGTCGGTTCCACTATGCAACGTTTCGCGAAAAACATTTTCTGAATCGAACTTAATTCTCACCAATAGAATACAGAGGAAATATGCATGAGTTGCAGCAATGTGAGTGGCGTGGTATGTCCCAGCCGTGAAGGTTAGAACTGGCGAAACCAAGTAATATAATTCGTAAAAGTACTTCCCAAGGATGTAGCCTTCGAGCAGTGAGAGGCTTACCATATCCCGCCTGTCAGTGGGTGGAAAATATTTCATAACCCACAACGACTCGGATACGCTTTTAAACTCTATGAAGAATGAAAAGTGAGGATCGGGCAGCTCCTCCCCAAATATGATAACAGTTCTCTCGAAGATGGCAATTGGCGTTGCGTTTAAATTTTTGAATATTGTATTTTGCAGGGAAGTAAAAAAAAAAAGCCCTAGAGATTCGCAGGCGAGAAGTGCAAGAAAAAACAACTATGAGAATAGAACTTACAATACGTCTAAAATTATGAGATCATATCGCCAATTTAAATTTATGCAGTTAAGCATCGGAACAATTACCATAAAAATATTTGAAGAAAAGACAGTGAGAATGTGACTGATGTCACTTCATGTCGGTGAGAAAGTAACTGATATTGAGATACCAAGTCAAGATCGATTGCATTGCAGACACTTCTACAAATTTTCTCAAAAATCCCAAAATATATAATAAGATCACTAGATCAGATATGACAATACCATTCAAAATCCGGACGAATTGTAGACTTATGCAAAATGGTTTCAAGCATGACCCGCTGAACCATCATTACTTTCAGTAGACCAAGAAACTTAAATATGGGGCACGGTTCTTTATTTTGAGCATACACATTAGTGATTTAAGCTTATCATTGAGTGGCTCTTGGGCCATGTGTTATGTAAACAGTAGTATAATAAAGAAGATGCATTAAGAGCACAAAATATTTGTACCCTACGATTAATATACAAGAGTATATTCTTGTGTATACTGAGTTCTTGCTGAATTGGTACGAAAACAACATGTAATTCGAAAACCTAGTGAGAAATGAATATATAAATACATAAAATTAAAAGCCATCAATTAAAAAGTAGTTGAATTTAATTAAAAATCTAATTTCTAAAACGCTATGGTTAAAGTTGCATTCATATGCTTAACGTGAATCCCGTTGTCTCTCGCCAGTGGAGATTTTGTTGAAATAATATCCCTTTCCTGATGATGTCCAGACATCATCGAAACTTGCCAAAATAAAAGTTTTCGTATTGTCTTATATATTTATCATTCGGTTGGATTATCATCTAAAATATTCTCACATATGAACGTATGAATATGTAATCTTTCAGTGTAACGCCTAATCTCTACCATGCTGAAGTACACTACCAGCCATAATTATTGGGCCTCCCCAGTGTTTTGAAAATATGAGGAAAAAAGAATGGCTCTTTTGTTAATACTGCACAATAAAATGTGCATAAAATGAATTTATAAATATTTAATAATTACCTATATTGCAGTTTCATCAACGAAAGAATGAAGAAAATTTAGGGTTATTCGGGCGAGTTCATCTTTGCTTCTATGCCTTGTAAAATTTTGCAAAGTAATAATAACATAAGAACCATTCTATTTTCATTTAGAATTATCCACTTGGCAATAAATACTAAAAATAGTATGAAATACATCATGGTAAATTTTCGTTTTAGGTGCCGACGGCTTTTCCCCCTTCAAATTTATCCAAAATAGCATTATTTCTGTGCAAATGTATATGCTGAACTCAAATCAATAATTAGTTATTGAAGAAAGTTACCATTTTGCTTTGAAAGTCCATAAAAAACGAACTATATCTCGCACCTTTTCTCTCCCGTAACTCTCACGAAGTCATGTTATTAACTGCAGAATGACGTTCTACGTAGGCAGCAATTTTCTGTCGAATTTTGGTCTATTTTCTTCCTTTACTGAAACTTCCGGCGATGTACGTCCTGTAATGAAAGTAATAAGCGTAGAAATACAATAGTACATTACTTTCATTACCGGAAGTACATCGCCGGAAGTATCAGTAAATGAAAGAAATCTGCCAAAATTCGTTGCATACGCAGTACGTCATTCTGCAGTTAATTACATGACTTCGTGAGAGTTACGAGAGAGAAAAAGTGCAAGATATAGTTCGTTTTTTATGGACATTTAGATAAAAAAAAAAGGTAAGTTTCTTCAATAACTAACAGTTGATTTGAGTTCAGCATATACATTTGCACAGAGATAACGTTATTTTGGATAAAATTGAAGGGGAAAAGCGACGGGATTTAAAACGAAAATTTACCTACATCATTTCTTTTTAAAAAAATGTGATTGCCTAATAATTATGGTAGTGTAATTTCTATAGTAAGTCATTTTTTTTTAAATTTTGCCTCGTAGAATCAGAAATTCATTCACTTTTGGATTCAAAGATCTCCTTCTCTTAGATTAGTTTCCAACAAATGCTAGACAGCCCTGCGTACACTGCTCTTAATCTCTACCTAGAAGGGGAAGCGGTGAGTTTATTATTTCCAGGGGTATCTGTTCGAAAGCCAAGACATCAGTCGCGGTTGGAATTTGAACTCGACACGCCAAACGCACTTCGCACGCCGGTACGCACACGTCCGCACAGAAGCTGAATAGACTCAATTAAATATGTAACGAACGAGAACGATCGATAGACATGAACTGAATGATATCGATTTAACCGAAGATAATGGACAATGGGAGAGTAATAAATGGGTAAATATATAAATAAGAACTGGATAAAACGGCTTGCTGTCCGGGTGCCTATTCCCGACAAACAGCTAAAATCTCGAGTACTGATTTTATAGGTGCGTGCTCCCACTTAGACGAATGGCCTAAAACAAACATCTCCACCAGATTCACCGTCTGCCATTTTTAACATACAAAGATGTTTTTTTAATCGCCATCACTCCATGCAAGGCAGTAAAGCCACTAAGACACAAAAGGTTACAGGGTGTGAAAGAACAAGGAACAGAAACATTAATACTGAGCGAGAAGAAAAAAGAAACCATAAGGAAGGGAGTAGATAGCGAATGATATTGCATTTCAATTTTTACCGATTAATGTTGGCTGGGAAGTATGGAACCGGAAGGGAGTTCTACAAGCAAGAAGTGTGAGAAAAGTCATGTTTAGTAAAACAAAAGTGTTAATTCCTTATATTAAGTTACTTTTTCTTGTGCACCACTGACCCGCCTGGAACGCAATATTATACGCACTCTTCGGTCTGCTACTGACCGTTCAGTTCCCAAATGTCATTTTATAACCGAAAAACAATGAACGTTCTATTTACTCTTATACAAATACATTAATCGATGTAGTAATTTGAGACCAAAGTAGACTATTGATTAATAGCAATGTTAGTGGCAGTGTAGTTTGCTATACGATAGCTGTCCGGATAATGATTGCGAATTCACTTATGTTGGCACGAATGGCGTGGTTTGTCTGACAGAGACGGCCGACGTAATATAACTTATAACGAGCGTCAAAAATGATTTTTCAGAGACCTATTTCTGAATCAGAAGCGTCCTGAGTAATAAGATAAACTACATCCGGCAGTAAGGCCACTGGTCGGGACGTTTTGAAGAGCGTCGAACAATATTTTAATTGCTGTTCTTCCCGGGTCTACCCTGACTTAGTGTGGTAGCACCTGTTGGGATCCCAGCTATGGGAAATACTTAACCTCCAAACTGGGGTCAAAACACGATGAAAGTATAAAAAGAATGTTTTTTTTTTTTTTTATAGTAAATTGAACAGCAATATATTTTAAAATACGATCAATACATTAAAAAAATTACTAGCAGAACATTTTTGACAAAAATATTCGACGGACCTGTACGACCCCCTGTTCTTACAATAGCAACTTTTTATTCGGAAACCCCAAGAATAGCTTTATTCAGAAGTTTCTCTAAGGACTCAGTTGTTGAATATGCTGAACAAAGTGTCATTGTCTTTTACTCTACCCCAAAGCGAGTGTTTCTAATATGGGGGATCGATTTACTAAAACGTTGTATGAGAAACTGAGTACCCCCTAAAATCTTTAAATATTGAGTTATTTCTACAATCGATAAGAACGCACGGAGAAAAGTGAAAAAAAAAATTAAAAGCAAAAAATTACAGGTGCCGGTCGTACAGGTCCGCCAAATATTCTATTAATACATTTCTTAAATAACGAGTAATTAATTTGGAAAAAGCAAAATATTAACAGCAATAAATTTTGAAAAAAACAAAACAAAACAAAAAAAGCAAACAAAAGATTCGCGTTACACATCTGACCCTCGACAAAAAGCTTCTTTACAAAAAAATGCTTCAATGAAATCTGATCTGCAAACAAATTTCTCATAATGAATATATTTATATCAATACGAACATAGTCTACAAATCTAGTCGGCATTCAGTCAGTTAAGTGCCATACGTGGTACACGCCTGGGCGATCATGTCTGGAAGGAGACATGACTGACTGACCAGAAGATTATCCCGCAGGAGGTTGACATTACTTCCTGCGGTAGACTGGTTGCTAGCCAAGTATATAAAACCCAATCCGTTCTATTATTTAGCCTATAATTGGAGAGAAAAGATCGAGTAATACCTTTTCCAAGGGTATTTGCACGTATGTAAATGCAAGGAATTGAACTGGAATTCGAACTCGGCTCTCCGATTTCTCGTTGAGAGCCAATATCTACTACACCACAAAAGTTTGGTAAGCCATAAAACAAAATAAATAAAAGCAAGTCAGTTGGGAAATTGAGGTTAACGAAAATATTTCCGTCCTATTCAAATTATATAGACATTTCTTTTGAGGCTTTGATTATTATGTCTTTAAACATTATATATATATATATATATACTGGCCAAATTTCAGAGTAAATCTTTATTCTGATTAGTTAAAAGGAACATACACATACATTTTATATCTTCCCACGTACATAAATAGTAAACCTAAGGTTTTTTGTATTTAAATGTAAGTCCTTTTCACAACCATCATCCAACATTGCCTGATGACGAGCTTCTATCTGAAAACATAAAAATTTCTGTGTAGCAATGTCCTTTTAATTCATAATTATATGATTGTATTATGTTCTATAATATTTCTATTTAGCACTGTTTATAAAAAATAAATGGCAGGGAACTCAAAATCGTAAAACCTTGGGTCCTCTTTACCTGGACTATATATTACGATCCATTAGGTGAGACCTATATAGGTCCGTTGGCTCTAGGTTGCTACTTACTTATATATATATATATATATATATATATATATATATATATATATATATCTTTTCATCCCAGCATTCAAATCGTTATGCAACGATTGGTAGAAAGCAGTAAGGACTAGAATATCGATCTATGAAGTGCGATAAATAGAATGGAAAAGAAAGACGGATAAATCAGTCAGTTATTCGGCATTGGGGAAACACGCTTGGTCGATCACAACTCCTTTGATTCATGACTGACTTCTTCTATGTGCCCTGTCCCTTCAGGACGTAGGCGATCATGGCTTTCCACGTTTCCTTATCCCTGGTGGCTCTGAGCACGTCTTCTTCTGTTACACCATGCAATACTCGTTCCGTCATCCACCTGATTAGGTCCTTCAAATATGTTATCCGTTTGCTTTCCCCTGTTTGTTTTTCTCTCTAACTGGCATGTTAATATCAGCTTCTCCAAGCCCTCCGTCCTCATTGCGTGTCCCAGGAACTTCAGCTGTCTTTTACTGATGCCCAGTATTACTTTCCTTTTTGTTTCCATGATTTCTAGGACCTGATCATTGCTCACTTGCTGGATCCATGATATTCGCAGCATCCTTCTGTAGAACCACATTTCAGTTGCTTCAAGTTTTTCCTTCATCTTTGATGATATTGTCCAGAATTCACTGCCATATTGAAGACTGACAACACATAGCAATCTAGTACTCTCTTCCTTGTTTCTAGCGAAATTGTCCTGTTTCTTAATACCTTACTCAACTTCTGTGATCTCTGGATTCGGATCTCTGTGTCGCACTTTCCGTCTTCTGTTATAACGCTTCCCAGGTATTTAAATTTTTGTACCTGCTTGATTCTAGGATCCACGACCTGTATTTGGCATTTTGGGCTGCCCTTTTTACTGATGATCATGCATTCGGTTTTCGTGCAGTTTATTTCTAGTCCTTTCTTGTTACTTCCTTCAGCTACCTTCTGTAGGGGATCTCGTAGTTTCCTTTCTGTGTCTGCTATCAGCACTGTATCATCTGCCTAACTTAGGTTGTTTAAATTGTGGCATCTTCTAGGGTCCTCAAAATAATCTCGCTGTACAAGTTGAACAGATCCGGTAAAAAGACACATCCTTGTCTTACGCCCCTTTCTATCTTTGTACTCACTAGTGAGAAGATAAGTTGCTGATTTTTCTGCGGGAAACTAATTACTAATCAAGGCTATTGGACACAATCGGTCCTACTATTTAATCCATACCTGGGGAGGTGGAGAAGAGATGAATTCACAATTTTCTAAAAAGTATGTATTTGAGTGTATATGAAAATAACGAACACAGATGGAATTCAATCTCGGCTCTCCGAATCCTCATTCCGAGGTTTTATTCACTATACTACTCTAAACATTCAACAGATAATAACGTTGTGGAATCTCTCCTTTGTATATGATAATGGGCTAGAATGGGTATACATATTCTCCTGCCATAGAGTGAACAGCGGTTGGAAGTTGAGAGTTGGGAGTAATCGTAGAGATCCGTGCGAGTTATCTGAGTGTACCAGAACTAATACCTAAGTTACCGAGAGATACGGAAGTTACCCAGAGATTACCGCATCAGAAGTCAGACTAGCTCTGAGCTCCACTCAGCTAGAATAATCTACACAGATATACTATTTCCGACGACTTCACTTCAAGACTTGTATATATTTATTTCTTACTAATAATATTCCTAGATTTACTAACCTGCGTTCAAGTTTATATATTACGTTCAATATAACCTACTTTCTATCTGTTTCTGTTGTTCATTATTTTGTTCGGTTCCTCATCCGGAATCCACAATATATAATGAGACAATAATGAATAATAAATGTTAATTCTTTATCCAATAAAATCAGACAAATTAATTTTATTAAGAGCAACTGTAAATTTATCACCAGCACTAAGATCATTAATCTCATAACCGCCTGCAAGGTTCATTTCTTGTGTTATCCCTTATGACGCCAAACATCCCCAGGTTCTCAGGCTGTATGCTGTTCGTTGTTACTGGCCGTAAGTTAGTTGCACCTAAGTCTGCAGCTGTTTGCTTTAGGTTCATTGCGCAACTGAGAACCTGAAAATCTCTCTTCTATGCGTCGGTTGCGAGCCAATGCCCGAGTTTCCGTGAAGCATCTTCCAAAACAAGCACTCCGTTTTTTCATCTAGTTGCCTTTCTTCTTTTGTCTTAACTGGTATCTCATAGTTTAATAATATAAATATTTTGAGTCATTATAACATGTACATAATATTTCAACAGTTTATTCTTTACCGTGATTATAAGGTCTTTCATTTATTAGGCCTATTTAAGAATGTAGCTGTAAATTATGAAGATATGAAAAACAAAAATCAATGTGTCTATAATTACTGTAACTAATTCAGATATTTTTTACTTTCATTACAATGCACATCAAGTAGTTGTAAACATATATTTTATAAAAAACAAGGATATTCAGCAAAAGAAATATATACAAAAGTATCTATAGTATGTATAAATGTAATATATTCTGTGACGCGCAGAAAATAATTTCAGTCAAAAACAGGAATGCAAGATGGCAAACAAAAATGTGTTTACATCATTAAATAAATATTATTTCGGAAAAACAAGAATGCTAAGATCAGTGACAAACGAAAGTTTGTTTGCGTCAAAACAGATATTTTCAAGGTTAGAAAATATAAAACAATGGCAGAGAAATATGATTACGTCAAATGCAACTGACCAAAGGCAATAATAATGCAAAAATGATAAATAATTGTGTCTTGAGAAAGATGATGCAATCTCAATGTATATAAACTCGGATTTTTTCCAGGTCAAGATCAGAATAGTCAGAGGAGTCAGAGAGAAGGCAAAAAGAGAAAACCTTAGCCAGTAAACTCCCTCATATGTGATTGCTCTCCTCTGACTACTACTCTATACTTAACCGACAATCAAGAAAATAAAAATAGATTTTATTTTTACATATACGCGTTTGTGGTTGATGTCACAAATGATCATCATCGTTGGTTCCCGGATATAACATACACCAATTTGGTGCTGGTACCAGGATTCGAACCTGGGCTGCCGCGGCAAGAAAACACGCGACAATCGTGGTAACAGACAACACCTAAGAAAGGTAATTGACTTTAAATTTTATATTGCGTGAAATCTGCTCTGTGTTTGTTGAAAAATAGAGATTGCTAGTTCAGGAAAACACTTAAAATGAAACCGCATAATTTAACAATTTTTTTCAAAGCCTGACCGTAGAGTTCGGAAGTGTGGGTTGTTCAAGCACCTTAGAAAGAGTAAACAGCGTATGTGTTGGCGGTGATGGGGGTAAAAAGTTTGTTGAAGAAAATAGAATTGTTAGAAGAAATAAAGCTGATGGGAGAGATGAAGCTGTTGTAAAACGAGCAAAAGTTTTTGAACTGTTCCAGTTATTAAGATCAATTTCGATTCTAACCAATGTTGGGCATATGAAGGCCTTCATTAGAATTACCTGCTACTATCGCCAATTTGTAAGGTGTAACAGGAAGTGTTCCTTATGCACACACGTCAAATCAAATATCGACGGACCCTGGATTCGGAATAGATATTTGGTGAATATCTCTGTGTGTATATTTTTCCTTTTTCCTAAGAAAATAAGCGCTATGGTGTTCATGAGATAGAAGAAAGGCAAAACACAAGGTATTCACGAAAATGACATCGACTGACATAACAATTTAAGAATGTCCAAATGATCCTGCAAGGGGAAAAAATTCTGTTTTTTTCTTCCTTGTTTGTTGTTATTTTCTCCCTTTCTCTTCGGGAGGGAAATAAAGGATTGACTGAAAATGGAAATTATCGTTCGGTTTGGGAAAGAGAACACTCACGAAAGGATGGAATTGTAATTAACGCTGACAGGTTAATGTATAAATCAAGAGAATCTTGTCTCCAAACTTCCGGAATGGCGAAAACCGGAAGCGAGTGATTTAAACCAGATACACAAAGTTGACGTTAGATTTTTATGGAGAAACATTCAATAAAAAGACAACGGATTTCAAAAATAAGTCAGAACGGTAGAACACGTCAGAGATAAATCAGAGAAAAACACCCGTTCGGAACACGTGAAGTGAAGACGAGGGAAGATTCTCCCTCTCTTTCTCTACACTAGTAACATGTACACCGCCTTTAAGCGGAACTCAAGGGGGAGTGGAGCATAAAGACTTTATTGCCTTGAACGAGAGATAGACATAGTAACAGCAAGTAATTTGTGAACTCTGAAAAAAGTTGGATCGCATTTTCTATTAATTCTTTTTTACACTCTCTCTTTTTCTCTCTCTCTCTCTCTTTTGCTGTATAAAGAGATACAACATAATCATCAGTCCTCATAGACTGGCTTTTGTTATCTTTTTTTTTCTTGTCTGTTTCCCTTATTTCTCCATATGCACCGTACTGGCTCTTGATTTTCAGTTGTTGAAGAATACAACACGAAGTCGATCGCCCTTTCTTTCTGATCCGTAGCTTTATCTGATATCAGAAATCACAACCTGGCAGAGGAGGTGAAAGATCATTTGACATCTTTGATCACCTGGGGGCGAACGGAAGCAAACAGCTGCAGGCTCAGGTGCTTCTTACTTACGGTCAGTTAACGCGCACAACATACAGCCTGAGAATCTGGGGACGTTTGGTGTCATAAGGAATAACACAAGAACATCGAGAAAAATTTCAATAGATGGGTCATGTAATATGACTAAGTATGTATAGATTGAGGTTAAATTGCAGTACTGAAAGAACAACCGTAAGAAAGGAAAGTTAGAGATGCGTTGGCAAATGTGTTATAAAATAAGATGTTAGAGAAGAAAACTACGCTTGACTAGAGGATTAGATTAGCTTCCTTGTAACAATGTATGCGGTAGTTGCAGTCCGTGTAAAAACGTTAAGTTACATTAAGTTACATGTAGGGCGTGATCAACCCGCTTTTTAGACTGAGTTAATTGGAACTGTAGGTAATAGAACTAATCCTCCAAGCAAATCACATACCATTATCAACAGATACAATCAGACCTTTAGGTAATTTTTCTTCGTTTTTTTTTGTTTGTTATTGTTCAGGATTTGAGTGCAATGCATTGCAGATAATGACAGACTTCTGCATTCAAACACAGTATGGTTGAAATTAAGGGAAATACATGTGTGAAGTTGAATTTAAGCAGAGGGACGCATGCTGTATGCGAAGGTCATTTACCCGATATCAATTTGAAATTGGGGCGCTGTTACCGCCTAAGATCGTGTGTTCGTGCATCGAGATGTCTACAGGTGTGATACAACGTTAAAAGTAGAAAAGAGAGAAAAAACGAACAATTGAACTTTATAGAACGTTCTTTGATATGTGCTTTCTTCAAAATATAAAAGAACGAACTTTTGAAATATAATAGGATTTTCTTATGATGTTGTGTTTTTAAAAAGCTTTGAAAACATAATAATAACGGAGAAAAGTAAGTGCTCTCTCATTTTCTCTTCCATTGCATCGTGAGTTATTGTTTATTTATTTAAAGATTTTCTTCAGTTGGCCAATACGAGTTGGCCAATACTGCATAGTCGATAACAAACTCGCTAAAAAAGGAAAAGAAAAAGAAGAAGCGATGGATAACTTAAGCATCTCAGTCCTTTAGACGGCCAGTTAGAGTATTAAATCAGCGGGCGAATGAACGAATAAATTAATGAAAATAAAGAAAGATTAAAGGGACAAAACGGAATTATAAAAATCAGAGTTTATGTCGAACTGAAAAGCTGTGGATATTGCCGTGACAACAAGATGCTATCAGTCAGTTATGGGTATGATGGAGTCTGAGACGGGCAGAAAACTTTGGAAATCAAAAAAATACGCGCAAGATAAATTCTCTTATAGTGATAAATTATGTAATCACGCGTCACGGAATGGTAAATTTCTAAGTGTGGCTCAGAGTTGGCGTACGGCCAAAATTATGGCGAGCCTGGTGAGAATCTGGCTCGATGCTCAGTTGTAATTGTTCTAGAGATAACCATTACACTACGTCGTGGTGCCCAACGCGTCGCAGAATGTGTAGACGGACGTCATACTCAGTAGATGGTTAAAAAAAAAGTGAGAAAAAAGGACAAAAAGAGAAGAAAAAATATTTCTCATGCAAATCACGTTCTGTCCTGATTCATTATTATGCCTAACTTAAGAGACTAACTTAGAGTTTACATTAAGGAAAATGTCTTTTGCATAGAATTAACAAGAAAGATAGATGCGTACAATTATATAGAAGAGAAGGGTGTTTACTTCTGCATGAATCTATAGCCGTTGGGGGTTGGTTAATTTTTTTTTTTTTGATTCGGTCTTGTGTCATACATGACCGAACTTCCTAGAGCGTACAAGTTTTATCCATAATTATTATCAGAAGGTTTTCATCAGAAGGTTGAAGCTGGTTGGAATGTGTGAATAAGTGTGGAATAATGAAATATATATTTTATCTTAAAATACTAATTTATTAAAAGGAAAGAATAAAATAAGTTGTAGAAGTTAATGTGCAATTAGAAGTATTATTAAGAAGTTAAGGGTAGAGTTCGTATTCAATCATAAAGTTATGGGTATCAAGATTTGTAAAAAAATGTTCGTAGTAGTAACTGTTGAAAGAATATATGCGTACGTACATATGAATGTGTTTGTTTGGTGGGAATGTCTGTGGATCGAGAAGAAGAAGTAAAAGAAATCAGAACACGAAAAGGAAAGAGAAAGAAGACGAATGTCCTGGTCAGCTAGAAGCTTTTCTCGTTACATTTTAGCTTGTCGTTTTTGCTGCTTCCATCCCTGACTGTCTTGAATGACGCTGATCTGAGCTTTTTATTGTCATTTTGAATTTCCTGCTGGATCGCTAAGTCTTCAAGTCTTGCAAGTCGCTCCCATTGGACAAAATCAATTTAACACCTACTTGCGAAATCTGGTTTCAACCCTTTTTAAACACACGGTCAATCCTTTTTCCATTTGGAAAAAGCTCGGATTTCACACGTCATTGTGAACTTTTGTAATAGCGAAGAAGAAGGTTGATTTAATTCTTAACTTCTTATCCCACTACAACTGGTTCTGAATCATTGATTGATATTTTGTTTTTCATATTATATGTAAATGTTTTTTATAACTGCTTTGGTGGTATTGACGAAAGGATGTCGGAGAGAGATGCAATTAAAATGTTCATATGTGAACATTTCGAAAAATGGTGTGGCAGGAATGTTTATATTCTGTGATCCACCCAATAAAATTTCACTTAAAAACAAAAATGCATGTTGAGAAACAAAAGTGTATCTATAACATTAAAAAAAATTTCGGAAAATCAGAAACGCAGAGACCAGTGACATACGAAAGTGTGTTTGCATTAGGACAGCTGTTTTCACTTTTAGGAAATATAAAGCAATGACAGAGGAATGTGATAACGTCAAAGGCAGTTTCTCAAATGCAATATTAATATAAAAATGATAAATAAATGTGCCTGGTGAAAGAAGACGCAATTGGGCGGAGTTCGATGAATCTCAACTTTTATAAGAACGGGTTTTTCCGGATCAAGTTCAGATTAGCCAGAGGATTCTGAGAGAACGCAAAGGAAGAAACTCCAAAATAGTCCACACCATCGTAGCTGTGTGCTTTTCTCTGACTACCTTTCTACACACAACCATCACCAAATAGAATAAACATACAAGATTATATTTTCATACATACGTGTTCGTCGTTGATGTCTAGAAAATCCTCATCGTTAGTTTCCAGGGTATATAACATAATTTCGTGTCAGTCTAAATTTTGTCTGTGTGACTTAACCTTACATCAGGAAAACAATACAATCCGGTTCGTGGTTATATTACATTGACATAAACGTTCCCATACAATCAGTGAAGATAACTCGAGAACATTAACCATGGGTATATAGTACCCAAAGCAAATGAAGCCATTTTAATTACAATTTAATTAAATTTTCAGTGCCGGATTTTTCTTTTTTAAATAATGTTTTTCAATTCCTATTAATGTTAACTCAAAGTACAAATTTTGAAGTGCCTGCATGTAAAATATTTCAAATAAAGATTAATATTGTTTTGTAATATAATAATCTGGCCCGACCGAAGAAGGCGATGAAGCGTGGGTGTTTCCGGTCATTGAAAGGAACGGATGTTTGTTTGACCCTATTTCCGACAGATGCGGAAGTGACTCTGAGAAATTACGTAGGCGTCGAGTAGGCGTCGCGAATCGAGGCAAAACTTGGAAGATATATAAAGGCCTCGAAACAAGAAGTCACAGACGAGTCTCCAGCCTCGACAGTAGAAGAGAAGTCGAGTCACAGTCGAAGCCAGTGAGTCAGTCTTGTGAGTCTCCAGCCTCGACAGTAGAAGAGAAGTCGAGTCACAGTCGAAGTCAGAAGTCGAAACAGAGAAGTCGAAGAAGTCAGTCTCGACAGAGGAGTCTCCAGAATTCGACAGTAGAAGAGAAGTCGAGTCCCAGTCAGCCTCGACAGGAGTCAGGCTCGATAGGCAGTCTAGGCAGAGAGCCAGACAAGACCAGAAGTCTCGAGAAGTCGAAGAAGAAGCTAGACGAGTAAGAGAGAGAAGTACACTCCCATCGTCACCCCTGTCAACCTTGGAAGAGCGCTCTCTCACTCTTTGTTCCTAGGCGACACGGTCCATCGTCGTTAATGAAAATATAATATATATTTTTATATATATACCCCCGTGTTTGTCTGTTTATTGGTATATAACAGTTTGATATTTTCAAAATCGGGTATGATATAGCTATGGTTAGTAGTGGTTTAACTTTAATTGATGGTTAGTGTTCCAAGGTTAAGCAACGAAGTCAGTACTTTGACGGGTGACTGCTTGGCAAGGAATTGTAAGCTTGTGTGTGCAGGTAGTGTAATGGATAATGACACGGGATTGTTAATTAGAAAGCTGAGTTGTAATTGAAGTTGTGTTCGTTATATTTACTTAGAGTAATTACCCATTATAAATAAGAACAGAACGTGATCTGAATGAGAAATGATTTTTATTTTCTTTTTGTCTTTTTTCCTCTGTCTTTTCAAACATCTACTGAATATGTCGTCCGTCTACACATTCTGATACGCGTTGGGTGCCATGGCGTGATGTAATGATTACCTCTAGAACAATTACGACTGAGCAGTGAGCCAGATCCTCACCAGGTTCTCAATAGTTTTGGCCGTACGCCAAATCTGAGCCACGTTTAGAAAATAACGATTCCGAAACGCGTGATTACATGACTTATGAACATAAATAAATTTATCTTGCGCGTATATTTGTTGACTTCCAATCATTATTAATTCAGAAAAAAATCTAACAATCGAAAACTATATCCTGGCTTTAAATAAACTGCAAAGGGTTGATAAACAAAATTATCAATCAATCTGAACTGTAAACACATAAAATATGACTACCAGAATTTTATATTTATCTATTTTTTAATCATTTCATCCCACACAAGGCAGTTTTACTGCTACAGTTGCACAGGGGGTTACGTAGGAGAAAGTAATGAGAAAGAGGGGTAGATTATATATGGTGTCAGGAGGAGGGTAATGAAAATACTGGTCTGATGGTGTGGAGTGGATGGAGAAAAGAGCTTGAGAGAAAGGATGCGAGTTAGTGACATAAGGGATGTCTAATAACATTACATTTAAATTCCTGGAGTTTGTAGCTGTCGGGGAAGCAAGTATACTGAAATGAATTCCACAGGTGGGAAGTGCGAGAAAAAAAGGTGTTATATTAGAAATTGCGGTTACATTTTATCGGTTTTACTGTAAAAGGGTGGGATCTAGTTGCTAGTCCGGTAGCTCGTGTAAATCCATACACAGGGGCACCAGTGACCTAAGTTCATTGAAGTAGAAGCGGTGATAGTATTTGTAGAAGAGGCAAAGGGAAGGCACGTCACGCTGGTGACAGAGCGACTGCAGACGAGCTGCCAATCGGTATCGATCACATTACAGATTCTCTGTTGGATTTTGTCAAGGTGAATAGCAGGAGCACCCGACCAGATGTGGCAGTAGTATTCAATACACGGGTGGATTGAATACTGCTGCCACATCGGGTCGGGTGCCTCTGCTATTCACCCCGGAGTTCTTGACAAAATTCAACTCAGAATCTGTAATGTGATCGATACCGACTTGGTAGCTCGGTTGCAGTCTATATATATTGATAAATAATAGCGTTTACAACGTATGCGGTAAATTCTGTTTTACTCGGTTTACTCGAAGCAAGGCGATAATGCCAATAGAACGCGGGGGTGTATAGGTAATAAAAGTGAAAGTGAACGAAAATGGTGAGAGTAGGGAGGACCGAGAAATGGACAGAAAAAGAACGGCGTTTAAGAAGATAAAAGATGGCGATTAGCATTTCATTTTCTTTTTGAAGATTGTAGTTTTCAGGGAAGCAAGAAATCAGAATGGATTTTGACAGGGAGGAAGTACTAGCAAAAAAGAAACAAAAAATGTTGCAATAGACGTGGAAAATGCATTTTTCTAATTCAACAGTAAAACGGTAAGAACTAGTTGCCAATCGAGTAGCATGCATAAATTTATGTATTCGGTGCAGCAGGGTACAAATGTTCTCCCTCTAGTTACCATGAACATATTAATAAACATATTAATAAACATATTAATAAACATATTAATAAACATATTAATAAACATATTAATAACATATTAATAAAAACGTAAGAGGAAAGCCATATCACGTTGGTAAGAAAGTCACAGATGTTGAGAATTTTTTCAATTAGGATAATATATTTAAAGGGATATTTTCATAAATATTTCTTCTGCGTTATTTACTTTTAATTAAAATTGTGAGAATGACAATCAGTGCGCAATGTCTTTATTAAAAGTTTTATTTTTAAATTATTCATGTTATAATAGAAACAAAAACAAATCACATGTTTGCCTTGTAAAAATTCAGTTATAAATTAGAAACTCTGTTACGTTCATATTAAGCCCTATCGTTTGCTATTGCACATTACTACAAATTAGTCGAACGGAGTTAAGGGAATTACGTCAAGACTATCTGTTTAATTAGATTTTCTTAAAATTATACCAAATGAATTAAAAATTCCAAAAAGAGTAATTTTTCTGAATTTATTATTATTATTATTATTATTATTATTATTATTATTATGTTGTCATTTTTCATCATATTTCGATTTCTGCTATGGTCGCACTACCTACTATGTCTGCGGGAAGACCAAAGGCAGGCCGTGGTGTGTTGTTATGGCTCCATTTCATGTTTTTTCTATCTCCTCTAACATTCCTAGCGTTACATAGACAAATTTTTCGTTATTGTGTGGGCTGTACTCAACAAGAAAACTTTTTGTATATCTCCTAAGCCGGGGTTTCCAGGGATTCTTTCAATGTGTTGTTTTGTTCCATTTTTTATCATTCCAAGTGCACCTACTATCACTGGCACGATTCTTGTTTTCAATTTTCACATTTTTTTCTATTTCAATTTCCAGGTTTTTATATATTGACAGTTTTTCGAATTCCTTGGTTGCTATGTTACAATCCGCTGGACAAGCCAAATCAATTAATAGGCAAGTTTTTTCTTTTTGATTTTTAACAATAATGTCTGGCCTATTTGCTTTAATTTTTCTGTCTGTGTAGATAGTGTAATCCCATAGAATGGTTACATCTACTATTTCTGTAACCTGAGCTAGGTGGTGTTCATACCAGTGTAAGTTTACATACTTTACATAGTGTTTGCACAATGTCCAATGTAAATATTGCCCCATTCTGTCGTGACAATTTTTATATTCATTTGGGGCAAGTATCGAGTTCGAATTCCAGTTAAATCCATTGTATTCACTTACGCACAATACCCTTTGGAAAGGTATTAATCCGTCTCTTATCTCCAGTTAAATAAAAGGAGAGATTGGGTTCTATAGCCTTGGCTGGCAACCAGTCTACCACAGAAAGGAATGGCAACCTACTGTGGGATAATCTTCTGCCAGTCAGTCATGTCTCTTTCGAGACATGATACTCCAAAGCGGGGATCACGTGTGGCACTTGACTGACTGATTGATACTTCTAGAATTGTTGCTGTTTTGTAGAAAAATTGTCACGTTGACTTTATAATAAGCTAGTTTCTATTTGCATATTTACCTCATGGTATCTAAATAAGTAAAAATAACCTATTCAATTATATTTTCTAAAAAATCAAGCATATTATTTAAACAAGTAAAAAATAGTCTCTCTCTCTCTTTTTACTCACCTACACACACACACGCACACACACACACACGCACACACACACACACACACATATATATATATATATATTCAAATGCTCGACAATATAAATGTATTGAGGACATTTTAATGCAACTGGGTAGTGGTCTAATTTAATTATGACTAAAAAATCGTTATATATATTATCATCCGTATATATTCAAGCAGGAAGTGGTATGTAGGTAAAATTGCAAACGAGATCCTATGAATATTAATCTCGATGTAAATAGTACTATTTATTTACAAAGCCCAATATATATATTTTCAAATAAAATTTCAAAAATTACATGAGCCGTATGATCATTTCTGCGAGGAATACTCGCTTCGTCAACGACCAAATTTCATTAAGGAAAGCTCAAGAAAAAATTCATACACCGGTAGTTCACTCAAGAAAAAAAAAATCATACTCCGAAAGTTCCTGTTATTTAAAACGGAAAAAAAAATTTCTTGTAAAATTTTGGAAAAACCGAATATTATGTTATCTCTTTTCTCTATTTCTTTTTATATTTTATGTATCTGTCCCTTCCTTTTCACCGTCCTTGGCGGGCAGATGTCACGACTGCTTGTCCGGAGTGCGATTTTTCTTTCTGTTTCTCATTTTGTTTATTTCTTCTTTGTTTTTCCCCCACTCTCTCTTTTAACGTTTTCCCTGTATCCACTGCTTTTCTTTTCACCTTCCTTTTTCGTTTTCCGTTCCCCTACTTCAGTTTCTGTGACACGCTTATTTTTGACTTCTTTACCTATGTAAAATATTTAAATGGCATTCCAATGATCGAATTTGAATCTATTTTGTTATCTCTCTGATTTTCCTCCTCCATCTTCCCTACCCTCCGTAAACAACGTCCAGACGCGTACCTTCTAAGGTAGGCTACTCTCTTTTTTAACTTCCTCTCCCACTGTTTTTCCTTCTTTCTTTTCTTTTTCTTTTTTATCACGTGAACTTCCGGAGTATGAATTTATTTTTAGTGAACTTCCGGTGTATGAATTTATTTTTAGTGAACTTCCGGGGTATAAATATTTTTCTTGAGATTTCCATAATAAAATTGATCATACGACATATGGGATTTTCGAAGATTTATTATAAATATGTATATATATATTTGGATTTTTATTTGTTTAACATTTTTGTTTTTTTAATGAATACGCATATTTGAGTGGAAAGTCTGATTATTATATATATATATATATATATATATATATATATATATATAGTTAAACAGTATATTTTAATTTCCACTGACCTTAATCGTTTGAAAAATTGTTTGGAAAATATCTATCTTCAGGCAGGAATCGATCAAATCTGCATCCTTCCAACAGCGGGAGAAATGCCTTTTTAAAATATATCAGCTAATACCAGTTTCGTCAATTTCTCTATAATTCCGTAATGATATTATTGGTTGAGTTTGTTTAGATTCGATGAAATCTGAACAGATATTAATCGTTCGATACAATGAATCTGGTAAATGACTATATAACGGTTAAATTGAATCTTGTCTGCCATGAAATCTTTCGTGGGTCGATCGGTAAGACATGTCTGATCTTAAGACGGCATCTCTCCGATGATGCGTGTATGCTGGATATTTTCCAATCGATTTCACAAATGATTAAGGCCAGTGCAAATTTTAATGCCCTTTTTAACTACAAACAGATGGGTATCCATTAAAAAATAGCTATGTTAAACAAATGACAATTCAAGTATGTTGGCTAATGACAATTTTGTGTTATTCAGTTTTATATATCACACTCCAACTCACACCAAAACGGTCAAGCTTCGATCCCGGCTAGAAGTTATATATATATATAGTTTTTGATTATAATATATATGTATATTTTTAAAGAATATTTTAATAAATATTTCTTCCGTGTCATTTACTTGTAATTAAAAATGTAAAAACATAGTTTCCTTCGGTATTATTATTATCATAAATTTTAGAAACGTTATAGTAACATTAAAGACGACATAATGTAATATTAGAGACCTCAGCTCTATTCTCTTAATGCTTGTTTCTTCTTACGCTTATATTAGCACAGGAAAGAACAATCGTTCGTAGTACAGAACTGAATCAGACATTAGAAGAAACAGTATACCTAGTCATAAACAGAAAGGAAATGAATAAACACCTACTTATGTTTAATAGACTTGAAGGATTGTGAACAGAACGATGATCTCTTTATTAAACCGTAAAAAACAACCAATCTCTTTCTTCCACAAATAGACTAATATTTGTTTTTATTTCCAGCTTGGTCAATGCTACAGTATTTTCATTAATTTAATTAAATTTTACCTCGTTTTATTCTTAGTTCTCTTGGGGCAATGTACTTTTGAGCATCCGCTAATGCGAGGCCGCTTGAGAATATCAGATGTTGTAAGCTTCGATGTGCAAGTGGTGTAATGAATAAAGACTGGGGATTGGAAATCGGAGAACAGAGTTCCGCCCCACTTGAATTTGTTGTATTCAATAATGCGCAAGCACCATTGGGGAAGGTATGAATCCACCCTTTCACCTCCTATCTATGGGTTAATTAGTAGGAATTTTTTCACTTCAAAAATTATTACAAACTATAAATTTTCAGGGTTTAAATAGCCTGCAAATTGCTAATAAAAAGTTAAAAACAAATTAATCGATCATGTTAACGAGAGAGGGTTATTATTGGCTCTACAGTTTTATTAATAACTTAATCACATTCTTCTTGCTACGAAATTCAGATCAAAGCAGACGTCACCTTTAGGTATTTGTTGTAGAGCGCAACAATGATCTTTAGGCTTTTGGTTGGTGTATTTGGACTTTTCTTTCGAACATATGTTTTGGAATCTTTGAAATAATTTTAATTTCTTGATTTGTTCATGTTATGTATAAAAAAAATGCTGATAGTCACGCTGACCTCATAAGCGATTTTCTATTTATGTATTTTATTCAGTAACGCCTGTTTCTTTCGCTATTTTTAGAAGCTGAAGCAGAGTGAGCGGTACTTGTTGTGTTCAAATGATAGCTGACAAGTTGTAGGATAATTTGGAATGAAGTTACATCATTAGAATATTCTAGAAACTTCTGTTGCTTTTGTCTGGAACAGAATCTCGGCAAGATGCATTCTCGATCATTACATTATTAACCACTTCAGGTGTAAAGCCAATCGTTATCTGCCGACATATACTCTTCGCCACTTAACTCCACCTTTTACATTCATACAAAAATCGAATTCAGTAACACTATATCCCGAGAAGCTCTTAAACTTTGTACGGGGTGAACATTTAGTAAAATGAAAACAAAATATTTTTTATTAATTTCAACTTACAAGATCTGCTTGTATATATATTTTTTTATTTTACTTTTCCAATTTTAGAAAATCCTTTGTATATTGGTTTCAAAAGTGTAAATAAACTATCCAAAGTTCATTGTGTTATATATCGCCGTACGACGACAAAATAACGAGAACACGCATATATAAAAATATAAGGTTATATTTTTATTCTTGACGACGAACCCGTGTGGAATAGAGAATGGAAGAGTGAGAGCGCGCATAGAATGGGTCGACGGGAGTGTAGTCTTGCCTGTGGTGTCTCTCTGCTTCCACTGGCCGTTCTCTGCTGGCGAATCCGTGTGTCGAGGTCTTTTTATAGTCTTCTAGAACCGGGACTTTTCTTCCAGTTTTGCCTCGCCCACGCAACGCCCACGTAATTCCAAGAGACACCTGTTCTGTTTGCCTCTGTAGTCATTTCCGCCGCTGTCGGAAATAAGGTCAAACGACATCCGCTCCAGGCCCCGACAGGATGTATTTCTCAAATACCTGTCTTGTCGTTCGCCGACCCCTTCACCGACGGGAAACACCATCGCTTGCCTCAACCTTCCTCGGGTGGGGCCAGATTGCTATATTACAATTGTTTCATTTTGTATAGTTTAAGTATATGTACACCTACTGTCGAAAATTTAGGTGAAGATTATATATATATATATATATATATATATATATATACAAATTAATACAAATCGGTTTTATCATAATAGAGAGGATATATATATATATATATATATATATATATATATATATATATATATCGGCACACTTCACTACTCGACGACATGATTATTGCAGAATAATAAAACAATAAGGCACTGTTAAAGAGCAAATAGACGTCGAGAGCGTTCATAAGGGGTAGCAAAGTTTAATAACTTGTACAAAAAAGACTGTACTGAGGCGACGCTGCCTCACTAATGTTTCTCTAAAAGAACTGAGACGACGCCGCTTCGATATGGTCTTTCTCCATGAGCGTGACAGGTCATATCTATATACATATCTAAACATATCTATAAATGGAACTTTGTCTGTGTGTGTGTGTGTCTATTAGTGTGTCCGTTACCTATAGACTCCGAAACGGCTGAACCAATTTTCTTGAAAATTTACACAGTAGTACTATAAGCGCCTGCGAGTGTTTTTAACTAGGTTTTATGTCAAGTTACTCCAGATAATTATCGAAAATCGATAATCGAAAAATCGGGTTATAGAAAGAGTGGTCCGATTTTAATCAAATTTGATACACTCATAGACAAAGACATAAAAAACGATATTCAGAAAATTCAAGGTTGCAGTTCTTACAATAATGCAGAAAATTGATAATATATATAAATAAAAGGCAAGATGTTTGTGTGTGTCTGTTTATCTGCCTGTATGTCTGTATTTTTCCAGCCCTTTTATTTTAGTTTTTGCTTCGAGTTTGGCTCTAAGTAGGTATAATGGTAGTTCTTAGTCTCAGCCATGATACCATGAACTCAGAAGACTTATTTAGCCTTTAAAATTCAGTGTACGACGAAAAAAACTTATTTGATATCGATAGCAGGAAATCAAAATTTGACTTACATCCATTCATTTTTCTTTCAGTTTACGGTTTCGCTTTAACTGGAAACAACTATTGCTTTTTAGTCTTTCGTGCCAACGTCCAACGTGTCTGAGCTCCAGGCCCATGGATTAGTTTTAAAGCTTTCATTACACCCGAGAAAGGCCGGGTTATACTGCTAGTATATATATATATATATATATATATATATATATATTAATGTATATTTGGAGATGAATCTTTCATTTAAGCATGTTTCGTTAATAACGACCAATAAGGAAGATTCTATTAAATATGAATTAATTTTTCCAATATTTTTACATGTTTTTTTTGTCGAGATAATGAATGTAAAAATGTTCAGTAATTTTCGACTTTTCAAGCACTTTCAGCCTCTTCACATGCCATTTTCAAGGATGTTATTTTTCCGGTTTTTCTATGTCCCCATTTTTGACTGTAATGTAATTTCTGTTTTTTGGAGCTATATTTTTTTTGAAAAAGTTAGTTGTTTAAATCTGTCACCTGGTGCGCGAAAACTTTAAAAACTCCTTTTTTACTGTTAAATAGTGTACAGTTGATGAAAGAAGAAAATTTTTATGATCTATAATGCCTCTTTTATAGCGAGGTGCCTTTGATATTGTGATTTAAACAGAATTTTTGTGTTTTCAACCAAACTTTTTTAAGGATTCTTCTCCGACTCAATCAATGTTTTTATTGCACTATTATTACTAGATAGGTGGCATGTAAGCCGTCTACACAGGGAAGTAGTAGTATGGCTAGTATACGTAACTGATTTATGACAAGAAACACAATCTTGAACAAGGTACAGAAATTCATAGACTATATTAGCCATTGCTAGTTTAGATTTGATACGGTTATTATCATCAGAAAAAACAAGGCTTGCTGTTTTCCATTTTCGTTCATCTATATATATGAAAGGCAATCTGTGAGTCTACGTATGACTGTAATCTATGCACGCCTACATTTTTTAAGCTACGCCATTCAAACTTTCTAGGGACACATATCTACAGGGAAGCCAGGTTGACACATACTTTTGGAGTTTAAGTTCAGGAATTTTTATCTTTGCACTCACTTTTTGGCCAATGGAGTAGATTGTTTACATTTGCTCCGTAAAACATCTGAGATCTAATATGATTGCTAGATTATGTCACAGAAATCAAAACACACGTGTCAAACGCGACTAAAAATGAGCTTTTATATTTAATTTTTAGTCTAACTTTTTAAAAATTAATTTAGTCAAAAAAAAATAAAATGTGAATATTTTCCCCCGTAATTGTGAAACAAAAGAAATGTTTAAATGAAAATTGTTTTTTCAAACAAAAACAAAATATGTAAAAAAAAAATGTGCCAATGGTTAATTTAATTATTTAAGTTTTTTTTTTTCAGAATTAATATTTCATACTTCAGAAAATAAAATTTAAAAAAAAATGAAGCTGTTTTTCGCTAAATATTTCATGCAGGAAGTCAACTGTCTATAGTGTAATTCGTGTGGCATTAATTTGACTTTTTCCTCTAAAATTAAATGTCTCCATTTTTAAATATTCTTTGAAAATTTCTGAACTAAAAGCGTAATAGTTTTATAATTCTAATTTCAGTAAAACAAAATAAATAATATTTATTTTTCAGTTAAATTCATTTAGTCAACAATAAATGTAAATATTTTCCCCCGTAATTTTGAAACAAAACCAAACGCAATATTGTTTACAATGTCACACAAAAGATCAAACCACGTTTACGCAAAACAAAACAAAATATATATTTTTGATAAGAATTTTGAACAATTTTGAAACAGCAATTCTTTATGTAATTATTTTTTTTATATAACCGTGTTATAAAATGTTCTGAGTTGCACGGGCAACGCCGGGCTATGGTGCTTGTATACTATATTTGTTTTTGAGGAATTACACCAGAAATATGTTATTTATGAATTTTTTGTATAGGAAATTCGTCTTGTTTATAATAAATGTGCATTTGGCTGCAATAAAATATGTTGATGGTTTTTATGTGTTATTTTTAATGTTAGCGTCATGGATTTTTGTAAGAATAATTTTATTTGTTTATCAATAATGTAGTTGGGAAAATTATTGTTGACTAATGTTTGTTTTATGTGTTTTAGCACGCTCAATATTATTCTTTAATAGGAGGGATTTTGATCTGCTCTATTTAAGAAGTTCGTTATTACTGCTATTTTATATCTTTCTGGGCATTGGCTATTATAATAAATAAAACAAGAGTTTTCATGGTGTGTTTTTTTATACAGAAAAGTGATAAATTCATTGGTTTTTAACTTTATATTAACTTTTAGAAACGGAATTTTGTTATTGTTAATGAGATTATAAGTAAATTTCAGCGAGGAGTTATTTTTGAAATGTAGTTTTAGATTTACGATTTCGTTCATTTTATTTATTAAAACATCAATGTCGTTGTCGCACCTTGTTTAAATCTCCGGTTTTTCGGTTGTTCTAAACACTTTGTTATTTATATGCGACATATAAAAATTCGAGAAAGTAGGACCTAAGTGGGTTTCCCATACTGACACTTTCAGTTTGGATGTAGATGTTACCATTTTGGTCCGAAAATGGATTTGTGTGGTGCACGCGGTAAGTAGTTTCCGAAGAAATGCTGGTTAGATTTTTGGAGGTTGGGATAGATGGGTGTTTGAAAACGCAGTCGCTAATTATATTTAATGTTTCTTCAATTGAGACGTTAGTAAAAATGGTTATCAACATCCAGCAAAGCTACAATGTTGCCTTTGGGATTGGTAGCGTTTAATATATGGAGAAATTCGTTAGCTTGAGCGATATTGTAATTGTTAGTTATGTATATAGAAGTTATCTGATTTGAGGATTTAGCAAGTTGGTATACTGGTGTAGGTATTTGAGATATGATGGGTTTGAGAGAAAAAAACTGGTTTTGGGGTTTTATGTTACCATAAAGATATCCCGGTTCGTAAACAATCGATAATTTTCTTGATTTTTAAACTACTAACATCCGCATTGTTCATTGTGATTAATTTGTTTACGTACTTTTTTTAAAATGAATCTGTAAGATTTTTTGTTAGTTTAGTAAATTTTGTTGTGTCATCTAGGATAGTTTGTAATTTTTCATTGTAATCACGTCGATAATTTTTTTGATTTTTAAACTACTAACATCCGCATTGTTCATTGTGATTAATTTGTTTACGTACTTTTTTTTAAAATGAATCTGTAAGATTTTTTGTTAGTTTAGTAAATTTTGTTGTGTCATCTAGGATAGTTAGTAATTTTTCATTGTAATCACGTCTTTTAAGAAATACGTAGTTGATGGTTTTGTCAGCATGTTTAATGGTGATAATGGCGTTGTTTCGTAAATCTTTTTGTTTGTGAGCATATTATTGTATTTGCTGTGTAGAGAACGGTTTTTTAAACCTTCAGCTTTTAGAAGAGCATTCAGATTTGGGTGTTCTGTAATTAAATTTTCTGATTTTAACTGTTTCATAGATTGGTTGAGTATTTCGATTTCAATTTTTTTTGAATGGAGTACAAATTCCACTTGAATTCGCTGCAATCATATATGCACAAATATCCTTGGGAAAGGTATTAATCCGTCTCTTCCCTCCACCTATGGGTCAAATAACAGGACGGATTGGGTTCTGTAGCCTTGGTTGGCAACCAGTCTACCGCAGAATGCAATGGAAACCTACTGAGGGATAATCCTCTGCCCAGTCAGTCATGTCTCTTTCTAGACATGATCGCCGAAGCGTGTATCACGTATGGCACTTAACTGACTGGTGTTATATCGAGGCAAGTGGTGGCAATTCAGGCCGATATTCAAGAATTCTATTTGATCGTCAGTGCATTTTTTCGAATAAGTTTATAAAGTTACAATTACCATTAGATAATAGAATTTTTTCTTTATATAGAATGCAAAGATTTTTTAGTAATATTATGTTTTGGGGTTAGTTCGAATGTGTTATTGAGTTAGTTAAGATGATGTTTTGTAGTTTATAATTCGTCGTACTCATTATAACGAAGCATGTTTATATATATATATATATATATATAAATATATATATATATGAGTTAAATTTAATTAATTTCTTCAAGTCTTTAAATATAATTAGAATCGAATTTAACTCGTGAATTGCGAATATCCTTTAGCTTTTTAAGTAAATTATGTTCAGGAATGTGTATTTATGTGTATGTGCGTATATATATATATATATATATATATATATATATATAAATGTATGTGAGTGTGTGTGTAGGCTTTTGTACGCGTGTGGTTGTGTGTGTGTGTGCGTGTGTTATGTGTTTATATATATATATGTGTGTGTGTGTGTGTGCACATGTTGAATTGATATACTCCTTGAGTTAATATTTTTCTATTCTATTTTATTTTTTCTGTTTTATTAATTTTTTAATTTAAATCTAATTTTGAGATTTATATTTAAATTTAGATTTTTATGTCAAAATTTTTTCCTAAAAATTTTTTTCTATAAAATCTGTCCCATTTATTTAAACTAAAAATCGCTATGATTTATTTTTCAACACAAAAATAACAAATTCTCTTGTTTCTATGGAAATAGATTTTTTCTTTTTTTTTAGGTTAATTCCTTGTCTACCACCCCTTCCCCCTTTTTACTTCTTTCTTTTCTCTTTTTTTCTTTCTTTTCATTTTCATCTTCCTCTACCATTTCTTTCGGCCAGACAAGGCTAAATTTCAACTTTTAAACTTTCGACTCAGTTAAGGGGTAGCGGATTTCAAAAAATCTAATAATAAAAATGGACATAAATATCTGTCTGCTATCTTATTAATCCCACCCTTTTAATTTTCTGCGATGAAAATATTTTTTTGGACTTCTGCCGGTATAATATTTTGTTCATTTTGTCATTTGTTTTTTTTTTTTAAATAAAGTTCGGTGCTGAGGAGGCAGTATTTTGTCTCGTAGAAATAGCTATTCAACGAATGTGAACATCGGAATTTTGATTTATTTTATAGTTGGCTCTGTAAATTGAGCCTTATACCTTGATCAATTTTAATACTAATGTAATTAATATTAATTAGGATCGGGTTTTGGGGATTTATCTACCTGCTTTTTCTTTTGGATTAAAGTTATATATATATATATATATATATATATATATATATATATATATATATATATATATATACACAACGGTATTTATTATGGTGGAGAAGATTATCTCGAAGACAATGAAGAAGAAACAAAAAGCAGAATTGACAATTTTCGGTGTTGGTAATCATTTCTTCGCATCCATTCTCATATTTTCTGTTATTTTCGCTATTTTTATCTGTTTCCGCAGTTCGTTCTTTCTATGAGGGATTTTTTTTTTTTTTGCTATATATTTTGGTATTTTGCTAATAATTTAAATCTCTCCTCTCGGATAGATAGACGTCATTGTGAGATGCGTGCCCGTCCTGTCGTAGTTTTATGCTCACACCTAATCTGTGTATATGTATTTTTAGCTCTATACGAACTTCAGAAAAAGAAAAAACCCAAGATGCGAGTTACGAATTGGAGACATAAATATCATCATGTTGCAGAAGTTTTAATCTCTGGGAAGCCTTTTAACAGAGGATAGAACATGTGATACTATTATCCGAATACGGTTTGGACTTGCGAAAAGAACATTACAAAAGCTAAGGAAGGTGATGAAAAATGAATGTTTGACAATCTCACCACGGATATGAAAAGAATCTATGGGTATCAGAAATGTGGGATCTCAAGAGTGATATTGAGCATTCCATTGAAGAAGAGAGTGTAAGTAACAAGGAGGTCTTTTTTTTTAATTGTTTCACCTCAAGCAAGGCGGTAACGACACTGATGCGCAGGGGGATACACAAGAGTAAAAGATTAGATAGGAGGAGAGTAAGGAGAAAGACGAACCAGTTACAGGGGGGTATCAGAGAAAGGAGCACGAAAAGGATGAGAATAGAGGCGTGATGACAGTTTCAAAAGTAGAGAAAAAAGGAAAAGATCTACAGAGTGATGTCGAAAAACTGGAGTAGATAAGAGATGGGTATTGACATTGCATTTAAATTCCTGGAGGTTGTAGCCTCCAGGTAAGCAAGAATATGGAAGAGAGTTCCACAGGCGGGAAGTACGAGAAAAGAAGCCGATGGAGAAGAATTGTCAGCTACATTTGGTTGATCTAACTGTGAATGGGTGGGACTCTGTTGCCAGTATGGTTGCACGAGTAAATTCTTGTGGCAGGGGCACCAGTGACTTGAGTTCGTCGGGGCAGAAGAACTGCCACGAAATTACAAATTTAAAACTTCTACGGGGCCTTTTGCTTTATTTATTATTTTTTACTATTTTTCATCTGATACAAGTCCAATTAACCACACAATGTAGAAAGTTACAAAATTATGTCATTGCTATGGAGTCACAGCGGTAAAATTTCTTTTTGATTCAGAAACATCTTGCCTCAACCGTGGTCCAAGACACCGAGACAATGACCCATCAGGAGAAAGTGAGAGTCACAAAGGCTGATCGGAGATCTGGCGTTGGATTAGTGTTAATGAACTTGTCTCTATGTTCATTACTGCTGAAGAGTAAGTTAGATTTTCATTCGGGCTTAGATATCTGTAGTCTTACTCCTAGATGTGGAGTAATGATTAATGAACTAGTTCGGCTTTAATTTAAACCTCTGAGTGACGTCACACAGGGTTAAGGTTAACGAGCTAGTCATATAAGGCCTTATTACATATTAAGTTTAACTTTGTAGTTAAGGAGCCTTGGCGTTGGATTAGTGTTAGTGAACTTGCATCTTTGTTCATTACTGCTGAAGAGTAAGTTAGATTTTTATTCGGGCTTACATATTTGTAGTCTTATACCAAACTGAGATTTGTAAATTTGAACAAATGATAAATAGATCATTGTTAGATCAAGTGGTTCAAGTGATCCTTATGGATCATTCTAATTAACTGATTTTGATTATTCGGAAGATCTTTTTAAATATTTCCCTCATAGAATTTAATTTTGTTTTCTTCTCTCACTATCTCATGTTTGTAAGAGTAAAATTGAAAAATATCTTGGAGCTATATCTTAATTAATAAGGACAAAACAGAGACCAATCATTGCAATGGCGAGAAAAATAACAAGTGTTTTACACTTGCAGCTACGAAGTGCGTACATCAATCCTCTCCTCCGTATGTCTCTTCTCACTTTTGACAAGTTCGACATCTGTCAACTGATATTGTAATTTATCATTCGATTAAATGTATTGCTCTACTCCATCAGCTTCTTCTCTCGCAATTCCCGCCTCTGGAATTTCCTTCCGTTTCACTTGCTTTCCAGACAGCTACAATTTTCAAGAATTAAAATGTAAAGTCAATAGTCATCTCAAGATCATTTTTTTTCTAATCTTGTCGCCCAAAGCATAGCATTTTACTGCCGCTGTTGAGCAGGGGGTTACATAGGAGGAAAGTTATGAAAAAGAGTGACAGGTTACATGGCGTGTCAGGAAAAGGGTAAAAGAAAAATGAGATACTGATTAAAATTTAGGGGATAGAGAAATGAGGACGAGAGAGAGAGAGAGAGTTGGGGGAGAGAGGATGCAATTTATAGAGATAGGAGATTGGGGCTACATAGGGGGAGGTAAATGGTAGAGTGGTTAGATATAGGAAATGTCAGAAGGGGGGGTGATAGATAGTTGGGTGGGTGGGATAGTTTTGTTTGAAAGAATGGAAGTCAGTTTGTTAGGAGGTGGTCTATTGACCTTACATTTAAACTCCTGGAGATTGTAGCCGTCGGGGAAGCAGTCATGTGGAAGAGAATTCCACAGGCTGGAAGTGCGAGGAAAGAAGCTGTTGGAGTAGAAATTGCAGTTACATTTCATCGGTTTCAGTGTAAAAGGGTGGGACCTATTTGCCAATCTAGTATCTCGTGCAAATTCACATCTAGGGGGCACCAGTGATTTAAGTTCGTCAGAGTAGAAGCCATGATAGTATTTATAGAAGAGGCACAGGGAAGTCACGTCACGCCGGTGAAAAAGATACTGCAGGCGGTCAGCCAAGTCGGTATCAATGACATTACAGATTCTTCGCTGTATTTTGTCAAGAACCCCGAAAAGAATAGAAGCGGCACCCGACCAGATGTGGCAGCAGTACTCAATACACAGGCGGATGGTGGATTTATATAATTGCTGGATAGATTCAGGCGGAAAGAATTTCCGGGCCCTGCACAGAGAGCCGACTTTCATAGCTGCGGATTTAGCAATGGATTCGACGTAGTCATTCCACTTAAGGTCCGCTGAGAGTGACAGGCCAAGCAGGCGTAGTGATTTACTCTCTAGTGGCAAGCCTGTTCCATGCTAATGGGAGGGAGGTGTCTGTGGTGGTTAATTGACAGCAGCTTCGTTTTGGAAGAATTGAATTTTACGAGCCATTTCTTACCCCAATCCACCGCGGATTGGAGGTCCTTCTCAACCTCGGCAGCGAGATTCGCCTTGTCACCAACACCAGATCTTTGATCGAGGCGAGAGTAAACTCTGGTATCATCAGCGTACATGCTTACTTGTGATCTTATGGTATCGGGGAGATCATTGATTAGAAAGAGAGTAGGACCTAAGATAGAGTCCTGGAGTACACCCGCGTTTGTAGGGTATTTCTGGGAGGCATGTCCGTTTAATACCACCTTCAGTGTGCGGTTAGAGAGGAATGTCCGGATTCAGTCAGTCAGTTAAGTGCCGTATGTGATACACACTTGGGCGATCATGTCTCGATAGAGCCATGACTGACTGAGCAGAAGATTATACCGCAGTAGGTTGCCATTACTTTCTGTGGTAGACTGGTTGCTGACCAAGGCTATAGAACCCAATCTGTCCTATTATTTAAGCCATAATTGGAGAGAAGGGACGGATTAGTACCTTTCCCAAGAATATTTGTGCGTAAGTGAATGCAATGAATTTAGCTGGATTTCAAACTCGGTTCCCCAAATGCTCGTTCCGAGCCGATATCCACTGTGCCACAACGCACATCCGCCAATCTAGTACTGTAGTTAAGTTCAATGTCTGGAGACCACAGAGGAGAGTTCATCAGGAGAATTATCATCAAAGTAATTATAGAAAATGCACAAGGAAAATATATTCCGGCGGTACAAAAATGACTGAACCCGAGATACCAGGAAAGGATCAGTAACATTGCAGATTCTTCTTTAGATTTCTTCAAGTAACTCTCAAGACAAGGGCCGTTAGACCACATTTGACAGCAATATTATAAGCATGGATGAACGGTTAACTTGTAAATATTTAAAATAGATTCGGTCGGGAAAAATGTGTAGCACGACACAGTAAAAAACTTCCCTACTAATTATACATAAGGTTTAGGAATAAATTTTGAGAATAATAATGTCGCCTAGATTCTTCCAATCGGTGCCAGCGTACAGAGTGGCTTAAATGGAAAATGTTCTTCTCCATGGCAGCATACAGCAAGGATAATACAAGAAAAAATTTGGAACTCGGTTGGTTTCTTCTACACGACCAAACTATTTACCTGACCTTGCATCAAATGATTATTAACTTCAATTGTAGCAAAAGGCTTTGATTAGGGGAAAAACTTTTCTCTACTAAAAAGCAGATATAAGAGTGGGTTGGAGACATGTTCCCATCAAAATCAACGGATTTTACTTAAAAGATATCAAATCAAGGATGTGGCAACAAGTTATAGCAAATAATTGCGATTACGTATAATCGAATGAGTCTACAGCTATATCGTGTTGAATAAGCAACATCGATCCTGGTCAGTAATTAGGTGACCATTTGGGAATACCAGGTGCTGTCAAACTAAGGACCAAGAATGGTCCACCGGTCCTTCAGGTTCGGGGATTGGGCGCAGGGCTAACAACCCAGCCTCATAAAATACAGATTGTTATGGAAACAGTAACAAAAATTTACTGCCCTACACACCATTGTGTGTAAAAAGGGATGATGATGATGATGATGATCGAATGAAATGAAATACAACCGTTCTTTACCTTATGAAAAATATAGTTGATGATGATAATTCTTAATACTGCAAACTAATAAATGAATTTCACTTACTTCTTTATTCTAAGTCAGCTTTTGAAAGGTATCTTCAGCTTGCCTGGATTGCATGGTAGCTGAATCGGTGAATGCATTTGCGTTGAGAAAACCAGAACATTTGTCGATGCCATGGATATTACTATAGTTGGATATCTGCAAGGAAGAAAAATATCGTTTAATTTATTTGAAAATGGCTCAACGACCGTAAAGAATCTAAAGGATGGAAAGTGCGACATCGAGATCAGAAGATACATTGGAATGACCAAAGACTCATTCCAAAAGCTAAGCAGAGTATTGAGACAAAGAAACATTTTGTTGGAAACAAACAAAAATGTAATGGACTGTTATGTGATAACCGTCCTTATATCTATATATCCTTATATATATTAAAATAAAGGAAACGCTTGAAGCGACCAAAATGTGGTTCTACAGAAGGATGTTGAGGATACCACTGAGCGAACATATGAGAAGATTTGGAGAGGATGGAAACGAAAAGGAAACTTAACATCCAGAAAAAACAACTGAAGTTTCTGGAACACGTAATGAGGAAGGACGGCTTAGAAAATCTGATAGACACAGGACTAATAGAGGGAAAGAATGACACGGAAAAGCAAGGCTAGACGTAATTAATCGCCTTGAGATAATGAATCGGAGTGCAGGGTTTCGGAGAAATACCAAGAGAAAAGTTGTTAAGAGAGAAAATGGAAAGAGGAGATGTGGATGTGGAAAGCCATGGTCGTCTACGTCCTGAAGGGTCACGGTACGTAAAGGAAGAAGACATTTCTGAGATGAGGTATTGTAATTATTTACATCATGTATATTGTTTGGATTGTTTTCATCTTTGATGCCATATTCACGATGCTTCGGCCGTCGTACGCTCTGACCTTCTTCAGGTGATTGGAAAATTGCCTTTTATCATTTTTTGTTTTTACTCGACAGTTTATTCAGTAAAACGCGTTAAATGCTATTCCCTGTTTCAGCATGTCACTCTATATATTCTATGAGTTTTATATTCTCCAAACACCCTCTCGGTACCTAGATAGGTGACCACTTGTGTATACCAGGTGCTGAAAGCTTGTATCGTTAATCGGTAAGCTGTGATTCTTGTTGAGGTTGTTATATTCGCATATGCGAAAATATCCTTGAGAAAAATATAGATACACGTTTACTACCCCCAACCAGCTATGTAGATTTTCTAATTATAGCTTAGATGTGGCACACGGCAGGTTACTTTCAAGCCGTAGCTTAGATGTGGTCAGTCAGTTAAGTGCCATACGTGATACACACTTTGGGCGAACATGTTTCGAAAAAGACATGACTGACTGGGCAGAATATTATCCCGCAGTAGGTTGCCATCGCTTTCTGCGGTAGACTGGTTGGCAGCTAAGGCTATAGGACCCAATCTGTCCTATTATTTAATGGATTAATACCTTTCTTCAGGATATTTATGCGTAAATGAACGCAAGGAATTCAACTGAAATTCGAACTCGGCTACACGATTTGTCATTCCGAGTCGATATCCACTGCACCTCCTTGCCTAATTAGCCTATTCATCTTAATTACTCTAATTATTACAAAACAATGAAGTATTACAAATATATTAAAAACTAAGCACGCGGAAAGATTTTTAAAAATTAATAGTAAAGAGAATGATTTGTGCCGACAGTTGCTCGCGATTGATATATATATATATATATATATATATATATAAATAGAAATAAATACACAACGGAGTTTATTATAATAGGGAGGATCATTTCATATTCAATGGTCATTTTTCTGTCTGTAGTTTTTATATTAGCTCTTATCAGGTCTGAGAAACTCAAATAAAGTAAAGAAATTTAAATACCTAGAAAACGTGCTGACAGAGGAACGAAAGTCGGATGTTTAAACCCAAAGACGCATAGCCAAGGACCCATTTCAAAAGCTAACCAGAGTACTGAAAACAGGAAAATCTCATTGGAAACAAAGTAGAGAGTGTCGGATTACTATGTGATGTCCGTTCTTTACTATAGCAGTGAATGTTGAACGATGAAAGAATGGCTTGAGACTGCAGAAATGTGGTTTTACAGAAGGATGCTGAGGATGCAATGGACTGAGCCCGTAACTACCTACGAGGTGTTGTAGAGGATGAAAACAAGGGGAAAATTCATACTTAACATAAAGAAGACACAGATGAGGTTTCTGGGACATGTAATGAAGAAGTAGGGCCTGGAAATTTTAATACTCACAGGACGGATAGCGGGAAAGAGAGACAGGTGAAAGCAATGCGAGACTTGATAAGCCTGAGCAAATGGATGGCAGAAAGGGGGTGGAGAGATACCAAGAGTAAAAATTTTGAGAGAGACAGGGCTAAGTATAAGTCCATGATCTCTTACGTCTTGAAAGGACACAGCACATGAAGAAAAATATTTATCATTATATTTACTATTTACATGGAGACTATTGTTCACGTTTTACTGTTGTTATTACAATTTCGGTCTTTGTATTCTCAGGCCTTCATCAAGTGTATGCCGATAAGGTCAACCTACAAGGAATCTGAGCTGAAGCCTTTATTTATTCCATGTAAGTAGACATGAGCAGTGGAACAAAAACAGTCGAACTCCATAGATTAAATAAAAGGTTCAGTTAGGAATTCCCTGTATATTACCA
The DNA here is from genome assembly GCA_037127315.1 of Ascarosepion bandense. NCBI lineage: Eukaryota > Metazoa > Mollusca > Cephalopoda > Sepiida > Sepiidae > Ascarosepion > Ascarosepion bandense. The sequence continues at coordinate 561,260 of JBBBDQ010000218.1, forward strand.
GGATCAATATGCTCCTGATGATAACCGAAGAGTCCAACGGTCGAAACACTGTGATAAAGAACAACTAAAACGAGAATAAGTGTCTTCATCTAAATAATGTAAATAATTTGATAGTGTTTAAATTTGTAACGAAATGTTTTCTTCTCAACATGACAAAACAAAGTTTCATGTTAAATATTTCTCTTTTGAAGTCAGTTTCACATTTTGAATATAATCGACCCACAATCTATGTGACGTAGTTCCTGTCATTTCTGCATTTTAAGAGTAATTAAGAATCTCTACTGGCAGCAAACTGCCTGCATACGGACAGGTAACAAATTCAGCAGATCTACAAAGATAGAAAGGGTGCGTCTTTTTAACCGGAACTGTTCAACTTGTACAGCGAAAATATACCGAATATCAAACTTGTAAACTGAAACGCCGGTTCGACGTGTATACAAGAAGAAGTGCGTTTTCATTCAGATTATTGTTTGAAAATTGAAAATAGAACAGAAGAAAGTAGGTGTAGACAGTAAAATTTTCGATAAAAATGTGAGAGTAACAAAAACGAAGAAAAGTACGACAATGAATTAAAATGAAATATTCTTAAAAATTCTTGAAATATATATATTTTTATAGCTTAGAATATTTTATGATTTTAGTTGCTATGTCACAATAAGTTTCCGTGGCTTTTGAATATATTCAGCAGGGCCTTTTCAACTCTTTTATGTTCTTATCTTTTTCGTTGGAAATTTAGAAAGTGAAAAAGCCATATTTGATGCCGGCGTTCAGTATTATTTTCTTCTTTCCTAAGAAGGTTGTAACAAACTCACTTTTTATTTATGCTTTTCTATTGTTGCCTCTGTAATTCGCCTTTGTCTTCTTATCAACTTGTTTTTTTTTTCTCCTGTAAATTCTATCATAATGTGCTTTGGCAACTCAATTTTTGTCTCGTCTCTATCTTGTTGCCTTTTATTTAGATAATTTCCAATACCTTGGTTTTATAAAAAAAATTATAAACGAAAACGCTTTTCTAAAGCTTTCATTTTAGCCCTTAATTGAAAACTATAGGATTAAATTTACTATTTCCAGTAAGCAACACACTCTTGTTTATTTAAAACAGAACTTATAATTATTGTAATCGATTTTTAATTATTTTTCGAAAATAGCTTATTAGCGCCATTTTTAGCCGTCTTTTGGTGAAATGTAATTCTTTATATTGAAAAATCTTCCCAAAATAAAGTATGCTTTTCTGTAACTTTATTTGAAGGAATATTAGCTGATTTAAAGTAAAATTCATCTAAATTAAAAAAAAGTCTATCACCGTGAAACTCACTTCTGTTTATATGCGTCGCTTATTTCTACAATCTTCAAAAATGTACATGCAGTGTCATTTGCCATCTTCTATCCAACTCAATCTCGTTCATATTTTATCTTATCTCCCTCTATCCAGTTGTTTTTCTCTCACCGTAACCCCCTGCGCACCAGTGGGGGTCCCATCTTGTTTGAGATTAAATTATAAAAAAGAAATAGTTTAAGATAACAGTGAAGTAGATTTTTTAAACAAACAGTAGCGGTCATATATAGTCAGCACTTGTCAATCACGTAACAACAACTGTTAAGGTGCTGATATGTTCATTGTTGTTCTATTAGACATTTTCTGATAAAACATAATTTAAGAAAATGACAGGTGAGTTCATTTTTTAATATAATTCTTATGATATTCGGTAATATTAAAAATATTGTAAAATAATCTCCGTAATCTAATTTTAGTAATGTTAACGTAACGTAATATTTCATATACATAAAAACATAAAATAAAATTTGTTTTTTATATTAAACTTTTCAGTTTTTGATTAGTAAATACAGTTTTCACTTAATAAGAACATCATTAAACCGGATGAACCTAATGCAGAATTTTAAAAGATTTATATATTATAATTAAAATATTTAATAATAATTAATGTTTAATATTAATGTGTGTCACGCATAAATCTGTGAATTTCACTTGTCTTTTTCATACGATGATACATCACACATTAACCCCTAACTTGAATGGCTATTGGCACTTGTATTGGGTAAAATTTAACATAAAAAATAAAGTGAAAAATATGTAATGCACAGAATCAGTCAATCAAGCCATACGTGATCCACGCTTCGGCGATCATGCATCGAAAGAGATGTGATCGACTGAGCAGAAGTAGGTTGCTATTACTTTCATGCGGTATACTGTTTGCCGACCAAGACTATAGAATCCAATCTGTCCTGTCATTTAACCCATAACTGGAGGGAACAGACAGATTAATATCTTTCCCAAAAGTATTTGCGCGTAAGAGAGTGCAAGGAATTCAACTGGAATTCGAAATCGACTCCCCGATTTCTCGTTCCAAGCCGATAATCACTGCACTGCAACGTACAGGATATAGAGTTGATTTTCGAATGTGTTTATTTACTATATAAACCTATCGAAATATTGCATAAACGTTTAGAAATAAATTAGAATTGAATGAAAAATTGTAGAAAAGTGTCATTAGAGCTATCTTAAGCCGGTTAAGACAAACCCATTAACAACTTGATATAACAATTATTAATGCTTGATATAGTAATCTAAACTTATTTATAAATGGAACTTTGTGTGTGTGTGTGTTACCGTTACCTATAGACGCCGAAACGACGAAACCGATTTTCTTAAAAATTGACACAGTTGTACTATAAGCATCTGCGGGCGTTCTTAGCTAGGTTTTGTGCCAAGGTACCTCCGATAAATATCGAAAATCGATAAGTTGAAAATCGAAAAAATCGGGTTATAGAAGGAGTGGTCTGATTTTAATCAAATTTGATACACTCATAGACAAAGACATAAGAAATGATATTCAGAAGTTTCAAGGTTGCAGTTCTTACTATAGTGCAGAATATATATATATATATATATATATATATATATATATAAAAGGCAAGATGTTGGTGTGTGTTTGTTATCTGTCTGTATGTCCTTTATACAAATCCACAAAACTTCATACAAATATTCTTTCGGCTGAGTCTGAGCTCCAAGAACATGGATTAGTTTTAAAGCTTTCATTACACCCGGCTATACTGCTAGTTATTTATCACTCGCTGAACGACCAATATCCAGCTTGCTGAAATGCAGCCAGGTCGTTAAGTGAGCAGTAGTTGTATGTGTCTACTTCAACTAGGCTATTGTTGTCTCTATTTTTCTTATTTCTTTCTTACAGTATTTCTTATTTTTAAACGTTAACCAATAATTTACTTAACTTTGTCGGAAGAAAGACCACAAATGCGAGGAAACCAATGTGGATTGAGCTCAACAAAGAAGTTTTTATGATCCATTATGCAGTAGTTTACTTTTTGCACTACTTTCCATTGTCTTGTTTCTGTAGTTACACATACTTTTCTCCATCCATAACCTCTGTTTATACTCCTGAAGCTTCACCCTCCTCTTACACGTAGACTATCCCTGAACGAGTGGACTTAACGCACCTACAGCCATTGATAATCTTAGGTTAGATCATGCGCGTACGCCGAGGACACCGAGTTCAGTTTTATCTTTCTTTCTTTATCGATGCCAATAGAAGCAGACAATGACTCTTGTTCACAATAGGGAAGTTGTACGACAGGGCGGGCGCTGTACAGCAGTCGTTTGCGGTAGGGATAAATGGCGGGCCTATTACATCAAATAAAGGATGTTCTAACTTGGAAAAAAATGACTGCGTCGGTGAGGAGGACAAAAGAAGACATCGGCGA
>JBBBDQ010000218.1:570000-602500 GCA_037127315.1 Ascarosepion bandense
AACTCATGACTTCCAGTCGAGGTTTTAACGAGGATGATACAGCCCAGTGATTATAATAAAGGGTTCGGTTCGAAATTTCTAGCATCTGAAGAAGGCCGGAGCGTACAACGGCCGAACCGTCGTACAAATCACAACAACGATGAGGACAATAGTCCGAATAATGTAAATACTGTTGATTCCCACCCATTTCTTATATTTTGTTCGCCGTCCTCTGCACTTTTTTTATTCTCTCACTGTAACCCTTGCACATCAGTGGCATTTCTTCATTGTCTGGGGTGAAATGGTTTTTTAAAAAAGTTATCCACGGGTACGAGAGGTCAGTCATTATTGTTGTTTATAAACTTACTGTCACAAGTATTAATATTATTATACTAGGTATACCCTTTATGTTTTTCCTATCTGAATTTTCTAATTAATCTTAATTCTCAGATTAATGATCGTATAAGTTCAAGGCGAGTTCTAAAATATCTGAAGAAATTTGCTTATCTTATCGTTAAATATTTGAACTTAACAGCGATAGCGAAATATTACAATAATATATCATAAATATTTTTTTATAAGCGTTTCACCCCGAGCAAGGCATGTCACTGCCACTACTGCGCAGGGGGCTACATAGAGTGGAGAAAGGATGGTTAAATATAGGAAATCTCAGAAGGTGGATGATAGGCGGGTAAGGATACCGAGAATGAGGGTTTGGTAGATGAGAGTGTTTTGAGAATAATTGTGAGTTAGTGTGATAGGAGGTGTCTATTGACCCTACATTTAAACACCTGGAGATTGTAGAATGAATGATCGTCGTTATAATGGAAAGGAGTACAAATGAAATGAGTTAAAATTGACAACTTTTCTATTTCATTGGAATACACGTTAAATATTTCGTTTTTTTTTTTTTTCATTTTGCCAATGAATATCAAGTGGCATATTTCAATTTTGTTCTTCTTTTCCGCCCGTCCGAAAACAAATAGTGGATTATTTATGAGGTATTGAAAGGAGATTTTAAACACTTCTATCTTCCCATTTTCTTTCTTTTTCTTTATTTTTCTTACTGAAACCAAGTAGCGTGATAATTTTTCCATCTTTCCACGCTATCAAAACGAAATAATCTGTTATTTTTGAGTAGTTGGCAGGACGTCAAGTTCGTGTTAAAAATTGATGAACACGCTGAAAGACAAGTTATATATGATTCTAAAGCAATTTTGTCTACTTCTATTATAAAATTCGAATCTCTTTAAAGCAATGGCCTTGTGACTGACTTGTTCATGTTGACTGTATATCTAAATGTGGAAGAAGTAAAACTTTAATCGTTATGGCCTTAATAAATGCAGTCTTATAGAAACTTAAATGTATTTCAGTAAAGATTCGTGCAACCTAATCTCGCCTCGTAATAATCAAGCTGTTATATGTAAGGAATTGTTTGACGATGGTATTTACTTTGCCTTGTCTTTCGTACTTTTTCTCTCCTCTTAGCTTTCAACGGTTCCCTCCTCTCTATTTGATCCCTTCCGTTTCTTTTCTTCTTCCTTTCCGTTCATCCATTATCTTTCGGTTTCTTTTCCATAAGCACCGCCATTGCTTCAGAGCATTAGATTTTCGCTTAACAATTGTTGTGTTCCTAGCTTTGAAAGATAAGACGCTAGAAAAGACAAGAAAAACTACTTGCCTTTATCTTTTCTCCTTTTCTCTGCCTGTTTGTTTTTATTTGCAATTTTTTTAAAGGCAAGGTTAATGCTTCTAAGTGTTTTAGAAGCAATATTAGAATTGTCTGCCGGAAGTAAAAAGCATTTGTTTAGCTTAGATTATTCATGAATTTTAATATGAAAGCCAGTCTCAGCGCCTGTCATATGGCCCGATATAGTGTATAGGTAAATATATGAGTTAATTTCCTAAAGTGAATTTTTCTAAATTTCACCAGCAGTGATGTCTAGAGGAGTAACAGGTTCTTGTTTTCATTATTACTAAGATGGGTTAGTTAGTAACTATGACAGATGACATTAGAAAACAATGATATTGATAATAGTAATAGTACTAATGATAGTAGTAATAGTGGGATTAGTCACTTCCTTATATAGAAATGGTTGAACTTGTATCTGGAATAGTCACTGTTAATTCAATATTTGCTCGCAAAAAGTATTATTCTTACAATATTAAATATGTTTTGGCTTTAAACAGCCCATAAAGGGTTGATAAGTCGTAAAAAATAAAATTCAATCAGATAGTTGTTTAAAGGAAACCATTCAGGATTTATTGAATTTACTGACGAGTTAGCTTTATCACAAGTTGAAATTTATCCGTATGGTCGCCAAAGTAAAGCAACGCTGATCTTGGTCAGTACCTAGACAGGTGATCACTAGGGAATATCAGTTTCGGTTAGCTTGTATGTGAGGTGGGGGTACAAAAATACCATTGATAAAGCTATTAATCCACCACTTCCCCCACCAGCTGTAGATTAATTACTGATTTTTACTAATTACAAGACTCATGATCCACTCATGGTAGGGGGATTTCTGTGTGGACCTATATTAGCGTTGTAAAGAACAAGCGTTAAGAGTATATAGCAGAATTAAACTTTAAAAAGAACCAGAAACCTAATCTTAAGCAGGAAACATGGGATGAACCTCTACCCTTGCTCAGAAACCCCTTCAAGGAGTGGGAAAGAGATGAGAGCCGAATATGTCTATTCATATTAGTGAGACGTTTTTTTTTAGATAATAATCGATTTACTACTCTCTCTCTCTCTCTCTAAACACTGAAATATTTTGGAGACAATTTTGAAATGCGGTCTTATGATATGATGGGTATAATAATGCCTATAATGGGGAAATAAGCCTTTCTTCTATAGCTACCCCCATTATCTGGAACAACCCGACGTGATATAAAATGATTGAATGGTTTATAGTACTTGTGCAATACTGGTCTGTACTCCCGACAGTGGCAGGAGTTGAGACGGTGTCTTTTCTTATTCAAGCGCGGGGTGATCATAAACATGCATTTGCATACCCGCCAAGAATAAAAACTGCCCGGTCCTTACAACCACTTTCACGCCGACGTCGATATCATATCGACTTCTCTCATCTCTATTTTCTTTACTTAAAAAGTCTAGTGTGTATAAATAAGCATTTTTTTCGTTAGTCTTTGAAGTTAACGTTTACGTTTTCCTTTTGTCAATACACACACCAGTACACAGAAACAAACACGCATACAGAACTATTTACTTGTAAACACTTTCTACTTTTCCGAAGTTTTGTAGCCCCGGTCACATTATCTGTGTCGTGTCAATGCAGGACGTAGGCGACAAAGACTCTCCACAATCTTCAGTTTTTTGTGGCCTTTAGGAAATTTCGTCTTTTCCGTATATCTCGTAATCCCTGTTTTACAAATCATTTACACAAACTCGTTAGGTGGGTTAGGTGCTTATTTCCTTTCTCCCACTCTCCTTGAAGATGTCTTTTGAGTGTCAAATTTTCTGTCCCTCTTTCTTTGTAATGTGCCTTAAGAACTGTCTCTTACTGATGTTAACTAAAAGTGTTCTTGTTTTCAATTTCTCTCAGATTTCGTTGTTAATCAATTTCAGTTCCTGGTATTTTCAACATCTTTCTGTAGAACTACAGGTCTGTTGATTCAAGCCTCTGCTTTATCTGTGAGGTGATTGTCCAGCATTCACAGCCATAGAGGAGGACACATATTGCACAGCAGTTCTGTACAATTTTCTGTATTTAGTGGATTTGCCCTGTAGTTGTCATTTTTCTCTTAAACTCCGACGTTGCTCAAATTTTCAGTCTTATATATTCTCAGCATCATTCTGTAGGACGACATTTCTGTTGCCTCAAGTCTCTTCTTTCCCTGTGAGATTTTCGAGTATTTATTGCCATATAGACCTCCCGGTATTGCGTACAGTTCTTTGTTACTAACAAAACTTTCATGAAAAAACTTTTAAAGTTGTTGTAAATAGAAAAGGCTTAAAATTATATTACGTGGTCCCAGGTGAGTTACGCTTTCTGAGTTTATCTAAAACGCGAGTGGTGAAATTTCCAAAACTTGTAAACAAAAGACAAAAATAAGAGGAGAAATATGATTTATTTTTTCTTTTAAAATTCACTGAGAGAGAATTGCCTGTCAATACAGATTCTGGTGGTATGACGAATAATTTCTATACTACAAAAAGTAACAAGCAAACAGAGAACATTAACAATCAACATGTAAGAAGAGGATAAAAATGCCTAAAACCTACTGAAGGTAAAAGGTCTCTGAATGATGCAGTTGTAAGGGCGTAAATGTAAAAAGTAAGGTATATATTATGAGCATTGTTGGGGCGCTCTCCACCTTTTTCTACAGTAATGGATTGTTCTAAGCACTACATAAAGTAGTAGTGATGATATCTCGGGGAGGACCGAGGAAGTCAGTCGAGTGAACGAGTCAGTCGGGTATTTCCGGTATTGGACCGGAAGTGCTCTAGTTGTCAACCTCTTACGTCTCAACTCAACTCTAGTTCTGTATTCGACTAACCGCATCTTTTGTAAATACTTCTCTTCTTGGTAATACACCTACTTTATACTATTACGTAGTTTGTATTTATTTCACATTATACTGTACATGCAACATAACAAGCATATTCAGGGTAGATAAGAGATGATCATACATTTGAGAAATATATGATTGTAGAATTCTTTCTGGTGTTTTATCAACAAAATAACAGTTTTGGTCAAAGATTTTTGAATGGAACTTCCTCAGTACAAATGAAATAAAAAAAAGACCGTGATAATTTGATCCTGTTTACGTGACATAGCGGGTCCGAGCCGTGATAGTCTGAAGTGATGGAACCAGCCTTTGAGATTTCACTTACCCGACTGACTCAGTCGATTAAAACTTAATTTGGGCAATTAAAGTTTATTGCTTTTATCGTCCCAGTCAGTGTAAACATTCGTTTAATTAACGCTTCCAAAGAGGATCCAAAATGTCTCTGTCGCCCAGATTAAAGACGCTCACAGATTTTTAGAAACTCATTTAGAATAATATTATCCTATATTTGCTTCCAGCTTACGAAAAGTAAAAACGAACATTTGAAAAAAAGGAAAAAAATACGCATACTTCTTTCAACCACGCACCGAAAAGCAAATTATACATGTAAGTATTTTTGTTTAGAAAATCGTTGAGAAAATCAGATGTGTTATTTTTATCATTTATGAGAGGGAGGCTGTAGTCAAACAGAAGAAATAAACTACGAATTTAGGTACCCCCACTCAATTGGCAAAAAAAAAAAAACACACACACACACACAGAAAAAAAAACGACAGCATATCATGATGTTAAAAGGGCTCAAACTTAATAAAAACAAAGTTTTATCATCAAAATGTTTATGTTATTATTAAGAGGAAAGATCAAATTTTGTTGTTATTATTATAAATTTTTAAATCCTTTCTAACTCGTTCGAAACTTTAATTAAAATGTCACTTTTTTCCGTCAATGATTCAGGCTATGTTTACGTAAGGCGAATAAAATTATTTTTGAGCGTGTAAATTTTCCCTTACTCTCGCCCGCCAGTCGAATGATTATTTTTTTTCAAATCTCAAAGGTTGGATGGAACTGAGGTATATGAATCATCTGATTATTTACCATGAAAATAGCAACAGAATAGAGAAAGGCTCCGTGAATTAAATTTCTCACTGCTTTTATTTTTACCCTTAGTCTAGAAATTACAGCCATTGAATTCCTCTCCCTCACCCATCTTCCTTGCTCTCGTTCTCCTCCTTCCTTCTTGTTCTGCCGCATTTGGCTTGTGGAAGACCTATTTTTATATTCAAATGCGCTTTCGGATTGCAGTATCATATTTTACAACTTCTGTTAAAACATCACAGATATTTTTCTATATTTCTAAAGTGAGGTAGTATTTACACTATTTACATTGTTCGGGCTATTGTCCTTATCTTTATTGACGACATATTTATGAAATTTCGGCCGTTATACGCTCCGACCTTCTTCAGGTGTAAAGTATTTCGAACCAAACCCTTTATTACGATTACTGGGGTATACCATTCTCATTCCATGTCCTCAAGGATACATGACCCAGTGGATATAGACGGTCTTCAAAGACACATGGCCCAGTAAAGATAGACGTTGGTTAGTACCAGCGTTTGATGCAAAAAGTTGTGAGTTCAATACCAGGTAATACTAGGGATGACCAAATAACTTAGAGAGTTAAGTTAAATGGAGATAACTACATGGCTACCAGAAATGGCATCGCACACGGAATGAGAACCCCAATGATTGAAATAAAGAGATCGATTCAAAATTTCTACCAGCTGAAGAATGTCGGATCGTACAACGGTCGAAAAGTCCGAACAATGTAAACGGTGCACTTCACAGATATATACATTTCTTTACCTGCTTCATTTCGAAAAAAATGCCTTGAATCTGTTTTTACAATTTCACTTTCTTCATTTCATTTTTCTAAGAGTTCCTGCAGTCGTATTTTTGTGAGTTCTATCAACTCTGTGTCATGCACATGAATTATATTTTTAAAATCGTGGCTACTAGTATCCAAGTAAGACTTTTCGTGATTTCATGACAGCTTGCTGTAAAGTTATCGCATGGTAACTTGCTGGAAAGTCTAGCGAGAAGAAACATCCATGTCTTAAGCCTCGTTCTATATTTGAGTATTCAATAAATCTACCATTCGTCTGTGTATTGAATAGCGATGCCGTATCTGATTGGTTGTTCCTGCTATTTCTTTTGAGGTTCCCGACAAAATCCAAGGTAATCGATCCTGATTTAGCAGCTCGACTTTAGTCACTTTCTCATCGGAGGAAGATGGCTTCCCCCTGTCTTTTCTACAAATATTTTCACGGCTTCAGCTCTGACGAGTTTTTTTCTCTGGGGTCCCGACCACATGATTTTACTTGTACTACTCGATTGGAATCTAGATCCCTCATTTTTATCATCAAAATAGTTAAATGTAACCAAAGCTGAGTATTGTTTCTGGATTATTTTAATGTACTTCATTTATAACACTGGTAAAAAAAATTGAAATCCTGTCGAGACACCAAATATCGTTTCTTGTTCATTTGAGGGCGCTGAGTCTGAAAATGACCTCATTTTTCTTTGTTAGCAACCGTATTTACTGTACAGAAATGTCTCAGCTTTGGATTAAAATTGTAGGAAACTCTCAATTTGGATTTAAATCAATAAATATTGGTCTGCTTATTGAGAAATATTATTTTTCAAGTCTTTAAAAATAACACGATTAAATATATCAAGACCCACAAGTATTTTCATCAAATCATTTAACAAAGTAACAGCAGAAATAAAAACTTTGTTAACATAAGAACTATAGTAAAAATGTCCTCTTTCTTGATTGTCATGTTCAATATTATTTAAGTTCCTTTTAATATCCCAGCTGTAGTCAGCCATCATTCGTTTGTTCCACCGTCCCTGATACCGCCTTTCTATTGTTTTGATATCCTGATAGAATCGTTCCCCTTGCTCCCCACTCACATTGCCGTAATTATACAGAAATTTATCCGGATGGCTATGTAAAAAAACGAATCCTAATAATCATATTAGTGCATTACAGATAAAGTGTATTACTGATAAAGTTTATCAGTTAATTTGAATTTTGGCAATAAATTATAAAAAAAAAACGTTTTTTGATTTTTTAATTTTTTACCACCAAAAAACTTTTTTTCTCATAAAAACAGCTTATTTCAAGGTGGCTGAACTAAATTGCTTGGTCTACCTGAAAATTAGTAGGTTTCATTACTGGCTTTATTAAGTAAATATTGCGATCAGCCAAAATCGTAAATTGATCGCAAATTGATAGTGAATGATTTTGAACATCCGCGTACATTTTACTAAAACCCTGAACTAAATCGGTAACCGGAGTATCATAAGAAATTATCGGAAAAGTTGTTGAGGCAATAGAGCTAAAGTAATGACGCTTGGACAATCAGTCAGTTAAATTTCCATACGTGATACAGATTTTGGGCGATCACGTCTCTGAGCAGAAGATTATCCCAGATTACGTTGCCATTGCTTTCTGTGGTAGACAGGTTGCCAGTTAAGGCTAGAGAACCCAGTCTGTCCTATTACTTGACCCATAAATGGAGGGGAGAGACGGATGAATACTTTTCCCAATGGTATTTGTGCGTAAATGAATGCACGAATTTATGACTGAAATTTCAATTATTAAGACACAAGGTCGAAGGGGAAGTGAGTTGAGGCTGGATATTACTTTCAATTCCTATAACTAGCTAACCGTATTCACGACTCCAAAACACTGCTCATTCTGGTACAAGAAAACACTTATCATCTTCTAAACTTACACCAACCATAATACTAAATTTTCAAAGGCAGACCTAAAAAAGAAGGGCTAAAATCCCACGAGTAAAAAATTCGCTTTGTTATGCAATATATTTTCATACTAAAATACACCTAAAAATTTAGTAATGTGAAAATGTGTGGGGAAATTGATTAAACCCGCTAAAAATTAAAATATAACAAAACATCAAACTAAAAATAACACAAAATAAGATAAAATTGTGAAGAATAAAATTAGACAATACATATGCAAATTGGATGTTTTATTTACAGTTTTGATCTGGATGTTTATCAATTAATACAAATATTTCAAAGATAAAATGAAAAGTTAAACAAATACAAATACTGGTGATTTTTTTTCTGTTTACTATCTTGCTCATACATTGGACACTGAAATCAATCGCAGTAGCAACAGTATATTCCATGCCTCAACGTAATAAACATAACTTTTGTAAGACGCAACAAAAATTTAATTTTTAAGGTGAAAACACCGAAAATAATTATTACTTTCCATTGCCTATGAAAAAACAAACAAGCAGAAAGGTGACAAAAACTAAAGCTTAATCACGCCGCAAAGTTGCCCACCAGTGCACGAATGGACACAAATCTATGCACAACGTGGCAGCTCCGATACAGTCACTTTCCCACTGACGTAATGTGGCTTCCCTGTGTCTCTTCTACCAATATTTTACGGCTTCTGCTCCGATGAACTTAGCTCACTGGTGCCCCCTATATATGAATTTACTCGAGCAACAAGATTAGCAACTAGGTCCCACCCTTTTACTGTGAAACCAATAAAATGTAAACGCAAATTCTAGTCCAGCAGCCTCTTTTCTCGCACTTGCCGCCTGTGGAATTCCCTTCCGTTTACTTCCTTCCCCGACAGCTACAATCTCTAGAAGTTTAAATTCAAAGTCAATAGTCATCTCCTATCTCACTAACCTGCATCCTCTCTCTCATGCTCCTTTCCCTGTTCACTCTACTCTCATCAGTATTCTCATCCTTCTCTTACCTTCTAACTTTCCACTCTTTCTTATAACTTTCCTCTTGTGTAACCCCCTGCACAAGAGTGGCAGTAAAATGCCTTGCTTGAAACGATATGATTATAAAAAAAAATAAAATAAATAAACATCCCAAATTTATGCGACTATTAAACAGAATAGTTTCTCTAAACGCTACCAAAGTGTTCGGTATCATTGTTTCTAGTAGAGACAAAGCAATAAAAAATATCAACATGGAGCCATTAAAGGAAAAAGTCAACCCAATCGCTTAAAAATTAACACTATTACGGAATTAAGAACATGGAACTGAGGTATCGTTAAGCCAATTGCTAAACAGAAAACTAGGAATAAACTTCTACCTCTATTCAATAAACATAGATGGGGTACGGCTCAGGGGATCGGTGATTTCTCAGATTGTTTCACCTTCAATAACTTTTCAATAACTTTTGTCGTATTGGGTGTGGCGAAATAATTTAAACCTAGCAAAATCCAAAAACAAATAGTCCAGGCATTCGGTTCAATTTCCCGCAATTTATGTAAATCCCTCTTTCTCTACCTCTCTCTCTCTCTCTCTCTCTCTCTCTCTCTATATATATATATATATATATATAAATTCCGAAATTTACATTCCGTTGAATAGCCATTTCAGCGAGAAAATCCTCGCTTCATCAGCAATGATCAAAAACAAAGTATGGTACAAATGTTCACATACCGGTAGGAGACCAAAAACATATCCATACACAAAAAGTTAAAAAAAAGGAGATAGGGAGGATTAAAAAGAAAGACAATATTTAAAATTTGTCGTCCAGACGTGAAAAAGGACAGAGACTGGATTCATGTTTCGATATGTGAAGAAAACTTTTAGATTACGTCTGTATTCAAGAATCAAAAATAAAAACATTAATCGTGTCACACGTATAAGAAGTGATGGGAGAAAAGTAAAAGAAGAGGTGGGAGAAAAGTAAAAGAAGAGGTGGGAGAAAAGTAAAAGAGGTGGGAGAAAAGTAAAAGAAGTGGTGGGGAAAAGTAAAAGAAGAGGTGGGAGAAAAGTAAAAGAAGAGGTGGGAGAAAAGTAAAAGAAGAGGTGGGAGAAAAGTAAAAGAAGAGGTGGGAGAAAAGTAAAAGAAGAGGTGGGAGAAAAGTAAAAGAAGAGGTGGGAGAAAAGTAAAAGAAGAGGTGGGAGAAAAGTAAAAGAAGTGGTGGGAGAAAAGTAAAAGAAGTGGTGGGAGAAAAGTAAAAGAAGTGGTGGGAGAAAAGTAAAAGAAGAGGTGGGAGAAAAGTAAAAGAAGAGGTGGGAGAAAAGTAAAAGAAGTGGTGGGGGAAAAGGAAAAAGAAAGGAAAATGGGGTAAACGGGGAAAGTTAACGAAGAAATAAGATATGAACAAATATTCAGTAGCCGACATGACAGGACTTCAGAGGGGTAAAAGAAGGGAAAATTATATAACAGGCTTGTATATGGATGACGAATATTATGCTCGCATTACTATTGAGCACTCTAGAGAGGAAAATTTGAAAAAAAACAATTACCACTTCGGCAATATATGCATAACTCTTCAGCAATGAATTGAGTTCTTTTGGTGACTGGCGTGTGTATACGACGCTTATATACAACACGGGAAAATTTCTTTGATTCCGTGTGCCTGTGACTTAGGGGTTAGAGGCTTTGACTGACAACTAAGGCAAGTGAATGTATAGCCACACTGATCAGCTGTGATATAGCAAAACAGGCGTGCATATAGATGACGGATATATATATATATATATATATATATATAATATGCATGAAATTACATTAAATGTTCAAAACACGTCTTCCCGACATGAACTTTCGCAGAGGTTTAGTTAACTTACTAAGAAGTACTATCATATACTGAGCTCAACACTAAGCGGTGATCGTCCGTTTAATGCATGAACACAACGTTCAGGATAAACTAAAGTTTGTGCCAATGCATTAAACAGAATGACCTGAATATTGTGTTCAAATATTAAACAGAATGGCTTGAAGATTGTATTAATGCATTAAACAGGATGCCCAGAAGATTGTGTTCAAGCATTAAATATAATGGCTTGGCAATTATATTAATGCATTAAGCAGGGCGGCTTTAAGATGATATTAATGCATTAAACAAGATGCCCTGTGAATTGTGCCCATTTATTGAACAGAATGGCCTGACAATTGTACTCATGCATTAAACACAATGCCCTGAAGATCACGTTAGATTATGAAACAGACTGTCGCCATTGGGATTGACTTCAACGTGCAATGTGTGCTTCATTTTCTATCTCAGACGTTTAGCATTTTTACATATAAATATAGAATATTATAAAACTATATTTTATCATATATACTATATAAATATATGTTTTTGTTTGTCTGTTTGTGATTTATGTATAACCCATTGTAAAAGGGAACATATATTATAATCTAATCTGTCTCATATCTTTCTATATTGGCAGAATGGGATATATATATATATATATATATATATATATATATATATATATTCGACTTTCTATGCGTTGCGAAACGTCTGTTCTCCATTTGCCAGAAATTTACCCCTACACGAGATCTGCACGTTTAGTCTGCGTGAGCAGCATTTAATATTCTTTGATTATTTTTCTGAAAAATGCCAAGAAAAGAGGAAAATGACGTGTCGTCAACCGCGTAGCACGATCACACGGTAGATTAATTCAGGCATATGATACGCTCTGAACCCAAATATAGAGCTACCGAATGTATGTTCGAAATTTGTATTTGCCTACACTACCCGCCATAATTATTAGGATACCCCAGGTTTTTTTTAAAGAAATGATCTATTTCATACTTTTTCTTAGTATTTATTGCCAACTGAATAATTGTAAATGAAAAATAGAATGATTCTTTTGTTAATATTGCACAATAACATGTGTTTCAAATGAATTTAAAATGTTTAATAATTATCTATAATTGCAGTTTCATCGATGAAAGAATGAAAAAAATTTAGGGTGATTAGTACGAGTTCATTTTGGCTTCCTTGCCTTGTAAAATTTTGCAAAGTAACAATAACAAAAGAACAATTCTATTTTCATTTGAAATTATCCACTTGGCAATAAATACTAAAAATAGTATGAAATGCATCATTTTTTAAAACTGGTATGATATAAATATGGCCGGTAGTGTGCATATATATATATATATATATATATATATATATATATATATACTAGCTGCAATAATTATTAGGCCACTCCAGTTTTTTTTTCAAAGAAAATATGTATTTCACACTATTTTTTAGTATTGATTTACCTACCTATTTATGGTGATATTATTTGAGACTGCGTCGTTTTCATGTGAGTTGACCATAGTCGTATATATGGATAGGGAACAAAGATTATGTCATGGAGTAGTTTTCGCACTGAAGGTTATAATCATACTATGTCGGTTGCTAATCGTCTTAACGTACCCAAAATCTTAGGAACTTGGTAATCTTCCACTGAAAGCTGACTACTTAGTATTCGGCTAACTGCCGACTACTGCCTAGTTGTCTAAAGAAGTCCTATGAACTTCCTGTTAACTCTTATTAATATAGGAGGGAAAGTCTAATATCTGAGAAATAGGTGTGTTTCCCCATAACAGATTACTTAGTCTGTGTCACCATGTTCATGTCGGTGACGGTATCAACCAATCTCTTTTTTTACTACAATGAAAAATGTGTTAATACAGGGTAGGAATCCGCTATTAACCTACTTATTCACGATGGTAAGATGGAATAGAAGATCATGCAGGTGGGTAAAGAAAAAAAAACTTGCCAATTCCTGAAACCACTGTCACCCTGTTGTCGGTATTTCACCAAACCTTTCTTTTTTGTACAATGAGAAAGTTGTTACCGAACACTTGGAAACTACTGAACAGAGCTCTCCTCATAACTTTAAAAATAACAGATACTCAGTCAGTGCCATACGTGATACACGCTTGGGCGATCATATTTCGAAGGAGACATGACTGACTGTGCAGAAGATTTTGCCACCGTAAGTTTCCATTGCATTCTGCGGTAGACTGGTTGCCATCCAAGGCTATAGAACTGAATCTGTCATATTATTTAACCCATAACTAGAGGGAACAAACGGATTAATACCTTTCCCAAGGGTATTTGTGCGTAAGTAAATGCAACGAAGTTAACTGGAGTTCGAACTCAGCTTTCCGATTTGTCGTTCCGAGCCGATATCCACTGCACCAAAACGCACATACTTACCGTCATAAAAAATCGTCTTTTAGTTAATACCATTTATGCAGTAACATTTGGTAGGTTGTGCATATTGTGGTATTCAGGAGTTGTCTAAATAAAACTGAAGATGTGGGTCAATGTATGTGTGTGTCCATCTGTGTATCCTCTCTGATTTCTATTAACACGCACTTCAACATTTTTCATCCGATTTGTTTCAAAACTTACACAACCTTTTGCAAATTTATTATTCTACAAAGAAAAGAAAACGGAATTGCGCCCGGCTCCTCAGTTTAATCTTTGTTTTAATTTCTTTTTTTCAAGTATTCTTTTAAGATAAGTTCAACACTTCAACCTTTAAATGGAGAATAACTTTTTATAAAAACATACAAGAGTTATCTTCCGTATTTATTGCCTTGCAGATGTGGGACGTATAAAACAAAATAAAAATAGACTGCCCATGGGAATTCTTACTCTTCCCATTTCGTGCAACGCCGAGTACTTGTTGCTAGAAGTAATTAAAGAAAATTTACTGGCTAACTAAAAAAAAAAAAAAGAAAACGTTCATAACATAATCTCGAGGAAGGCCGTAAAATGCATCCACTGAAATATTAAATGCAATAGAAAAGAAGTCAATAGCCTGAAGCAATACGAGAACTGAACAGAGGAAAAAAAGAGGCAATTCATGGAAAACAATAAAAAATGTGTGTAAAGTTACGACTAAAACTGTCAGTTTGTAACAGTCAGGCAAGCAAAAATGGCTTGTGTGCATTGAAAATTCAAAAGTTTTTGCCGATCCAACTGTCATGCTAAATGGGGGAATGTCATTTGATGTCTTTCTCCGCGACAATCGACTAGGTAACTGAAGTTGTCACCTTAACGTATCTTTTTATATTTGATTTCTTTATCCCCCTTTTTGCGCGATTTGTTTTATTTTAAAAAAATATTCTAAAAATATTATATTTTTTATATAATTTTTTTGTTGAATTTTCAAAGATGGCATCATGTGCTTGAATCTTCTGACAATGACGTCTAGAATGTCACCTCTTTGTCGCAGCAAACTTCCGATGTCTTGATCGCTTATGTACTGGATACAGAAAAGTCTCTCCGGCATTTTTTTTTATTATCAAGAGCCCCGGATGTCGTGTCTGCAGGAAAAATTGTATGTGAAGGCAAACGAATTTTTTTACTAATAATTTTTTACTCTTTTTATCTTGGTAAAAAATGTTTATGTGCTTTTTCGTGTTTTTTTTTTTTTTGTTATATATAAATAATGTTTGACTCTCTTGCACTGTCGCCTTTTTCCTTTCGTTTTCTCCATCATTTATATGTCATGTTTTCTTCTTCTTTTTTATCATCGGCTTCTTCTCTTTGCCACTCCTTTTCTTTTTTCTATGCATCTTGTCTTCTTCCATTTTAAAAAAAATATTTACCCTTTTATATCATTTATCCTGTACTTTTCTCCTCTTGCTGCTCGTCCTTCTCCCGATCATCATTTTCTTTTTACGTTCTGGTTTTGTTTACGTTTTCTTTCTTTTTAACAAGTTTTTTTTACTCATTCTCTTCCGTTTTCTTCTTTCATTTTTGTTGATTTCCAACTAATCCTTCCATTTCTTAAAATTATATTCTCATTTCCTTCTCAATTTTGTAAATATCTTGTAAATATTATTATTTTATTCATTTTTTCCTTTTTGTTCTTCTTCTCCTCGTATCTCTCGTTTTTAATTCTCTTCTATTTCATTTTTTCAGTATTTTTTGCACATAATCTTTTCATTTTTTCTTTCTTTACTTCTCTGTTTTTTCTTTTATTCTCATTTCCATTTCAATTTTCTCTAACTTTTTCACATATTCTTCTTTTACTTTTTCTTGTAATTCTCTTTCTTCTCCTTTTCACTCCTCTTCTTGTCCACTTATTTTTTTCTTGTATCTTTGTGCTTCATTATCATTACCCTCCTCTTCCCTTTCCCCCTCACCCTTCTCCTCATCATCTCTTCTTCTTCTGCCCTTCTTCTTTCATGTAACTCTGTTTTTCTCTTGTACCCTTATTCGATTTAATTTTCTTTCTTTATCACATTCCTCATGCTCTTCTTCATCATTCTTGAACTGTTCTTTCTTTTTTACCTCCCTTTTTCCTTAAGGTTTCTTTTCTTTTTTACTTCTCCATTCTTCGAGTTTTCTCGCCCTCGTTCCTATCTCGTTCCTAGGTCACTTGAACAACTGTTGATTCTCTATTTTTCTTCTTTTGCAAAGCCTTTTTTCACATTTTCCTCGTATTATTCTCTTACATTTTACTTTTTTTCTCCATCTCTTCCTCTCTTACCGATTTCACACTACCATTTTCTTCCTCTGTCTCTCTTCAGCCTTGCGGCAAGGCTTGTATCGAAACAAACCTCTATTTACAGTCACTTAACCTTAAATCCTCGGTTTGCTTCTTCTAAATGACACTCACCATTGTTAAACCATGTTCAGTTCTTTAAGTGTTTTCGCGTCTATCTTTCGATATTTGCCGAGAGTATAACACAACACGAGTATTGTTTTCTGTAGAGCTGAGAATAAATATAAGGATGTATCAAAAGTATTTTCGCTTATGTTTTCATAATTCTTGCTTTCATGCTTCAAAAATTGTTATTTGAAATCTACATAGAATTCTATATATTTATTTTCGGTGATCCTAATGCTTTCAAACGCTGGCTGTAGGATTTATATTAACCCCTTCTAGTTTTACTGTGTCATAATTGAAAACTTATTGTTCCCAATTTTGTTCTGTATTTTTAGGAAGAATTCAGCATGTTTAGGAGATATAACTAAGATTAGGGTAGGATAATCTTTTTCATTTTCACACATTTTTCGAATTATACAAGCAGTTTCACTTGCTCTTCACAACAGTTTAACCAAATTGCTCAAAAATATCACTCTTTGTGTCAGCGTTTAACTGTTAACTACAAGAGGAATCACGAGTCGGGATTAAAATCCAACGTAGTTACTTCTGTAAATAATGCTTTTCAGAGTGGCATTGTATGGGTGCAGATAACGCTGACCCGAGAAGGTGCAAAGAGTTACTCTCCTGGTTGTTAGCATCAGTTTAGTGCCATACGTGATACACGCTTAGGGCGATCATGTCTCGAAAAAGACATGACTGACTGGGCTGATTATCTCGCAGAAGTTGCCATGGCTTTCTACTGTAGACTGGTTGCCAGCCAATGCTATAGAACCCAATCTTTCCTACTATTCAACCCATAACTGGATGGAATAGACGGATTAATACCTTTCTCAAGGGTATTTGTGAGTAAGTGAATGCAAGGAATTCAACAGGAATTCGAACGAGGCAACTGGAATTCAAAATCGGTTGTTAGTATCACACATGCATCAAAGGGTTACTCATGATTAATACGGACCAGTTTCGGGGCATTAGAATTAATAAGCCATTCCTTGCCCTATTTAACAGCAGATTGTGGATCACGTTTCCTTTTTTAGATTAGCTGCCAAAATTTTCGATTATTTACCTGATCAGACATACAGGATTAGATAGTTGTATTATGAGAAAAGAGGCTATAAAGAAGGTGTTTCATGAAAATTAAGAACGACGTATGTTTAAGGATAGAGCCCCGGGAGACACCTGCGTTAAAGCTAAAAGATCAAAAGGAGCAGCCCTTCAGGTTAATTTTCATTTTATGATTTGATAAAGAAAGATTTAATAAATCCAAAAAATGGTCCAGAAATACTATAAACTTGTGAAGAAGACCGGTAGGCTAAACCTTGTCATGTGCTGTCGGGTTGCCCAAAGCAACAGCTTGAGATTCACTGTTCTTATCTAAATCATGACAAACTCTTTAGTAATAACTGTTAATACATCAGCAGTTGACCTAGAGAAGAGAAAAGGCTAATAGATCGACTTAGAACGATCAAAAGATTCAGATAGGTTCTTAAAGACAGGAAGTACAGAATAGGATTTCCAACAAGCAGGCAAACAAGAAGCCAGTCATTTATTGGAGAGTTAATCTTGAGGGGCTTACGAACACGCTGGAAAACATCGACAAAACTGGTGTATGTTACATACATATTTGACGAAGCCAGAACCTGTTCTTGTCGCTGAACACTACAGATAATATTCACAAGCAACACTGTCATGGGACAACGAGAGACGCTCTTACATATATTACAGGCTTAGTGAAATCTGAGTTATGATAAACAATCCTGACGTTTTAATGCAATTAAACAATACGTGGGACCACTTTCTCTGATCTCCGTTGTGTCTTTTAAATTGATAATGCTAATCTTAGTTGTTACCTTTCATGAGGAAGTATTTTGCATTCATTGATAGAACAGTCAGTGTTTTTTTGGTTGAAATTTATGAAATTTCTTGCTTAACATAATATGCTGAAACAAGCTCTACTAATTTTTCTCAAGTTCAAGAACATAACTCGAACATTAAGATTACTGTTTTTGACTTGTAACAATTTGTTACACACACACACACACACACATATATATATATATATATATTTATATATATATATTTAATTTCGACCTCATTTAAACACACTCACAGACTCACCAAACCCTATCCGTAACATATTTATTGACAACATAAATATCAAGCATTATCCATATGCAAAAAAAAGTTAACATTAATTGAAGCATTATTAATAAGAAAAATAAAGAAAAACCCAACACTCAATAATATCAACTACGAACACGCTAACAACGTGCTTTCCGTGTTCGGAGCATAAAACATGCACACTACTCTACAAACATACATTCCACTACATACATTCTGTTACACGTCAAATAAGATCCATTCTCGATAATGGATCTTATTTGACGATAATGAAATATCACTCCGATTGAGCACATTTTCGTTCTTAAATGTATCTATGTATGTATGTATGTATGTAATGTATGTATGTATGTATGTATGTATGTATAAATGTATGTATGTAATGTATGTATGTAATGTAATGTATGTATGTATGTAATGTAATGTATGTATGTATGTAATGTATGTATGTATGTATGTAATGTATGTATGTATGTATGTATGTATATATATATGTAATGTAATGTATGTATGTATGTAATGTAATGTATGTAAAAGTGGACATTGATGTCAACACCCAGAAGCGACGGTGTTTCATGCTAAACGTAAAGGCAATGAGCGTTGTGTTTTTTCTCGACTATTTATATAAGCAGGTCAGTGATGCATTGTAACTGATCCATTTTATTGCATTGTGGGTAGATTGTTGTATTATTATGATGGTTATTCTAGATGTTACTGGTTTCAAATTATTCGGGTGGTGGGGTTATTGATTTGGAAAACTATTGAATCCGAATGCAGGTTTTTGGCTGTCAGTTTTTAACAGTTTTTGGCTGTTACTAAGAAAGTAAATATTTTGCTTTATTATTGATTATTTCATACTTGGTTGTTATTAGTGTTTTGTTGTTTTTATGATTTATTCCTGATAATAACATCATGGCTCACTCGTTGCTGTCACAGTCACGTGTTAGCAACAACACCGTGAAAAATGATAATTACACAAACAACTGGCAAAACAGTGGCATCAGGGAAAATGTCAACTGGAAAGATTGACTTCGCTGCATGAAGAACCAGAGAAAACAAGCTAAGGGTGACCGAAGTGGTTGTTAGAGGGGAAAATTTGCTCAGAACAGAGAAAAGTCGTGAATAGTTTCTGTTGCAAAGTCGAATGTCAAGTTCGTTTTAGTGCGATAGGAAAATATATTTTTAATAAACCAAAGCAAATGTTTTTCGATGATTAAAACAAAGGGAAGGACAGTAAATAGAGTAATTTGCTTTTTGACTTTGACTATGAAACAATCTGACAATACATAAAAGTTCAGGACTATTTTCTTTTTAACGATATATTTCTGATACTTATTACTTTACTAAATTTTGGAAGCGATAGTTCGCTATCCCAATACATTCATTGCCAATGATACTGATATTACATAAAATTCAGCACTCTTATCTTCATCCTGGACTTTTTAGATTGCATCCATTAATGCATAATAACATTTAAGTTTATGATGATCATGATTTCATTGCTATATCACTGCCACATTTTCAAGTTCATCTATCTATCTATCTATCTATCTATCTATCTATCTATCTATCTATCTATCTATCTATCTATCTATCTATAAAATAAAGACGGAGGGGATAATCTAAAAGATTTTATCCAATTAATATAAATTATTAATTAGATATCAAAAATCAAAAAATGGATATTATCCACAGCAGTATGTGTTGAATTTTTCTCTTTCTTTCTTTCACTCTCTCTCTCTCTATATATATATATATTGAGTTTCCGCTCAATATTATACATATATATATATATATATATATATATATATATATATGTCAGCTCTGCCACTGATATTGAGCGCCATCAAATAGGTACCGCGCATATAAAATATATAAATAATATATATAACAAATTGCATATATATATATTGATATTTATAATTATATACATGCACTTTTAACACACACACACACACACATATATATATATATATTAAATGTATATATATATATATAAATTTTTCGATCAATATTTTATATAATTTTTATATATATATATATATATATATATATATATATATAAAGTTTTTGATAATATTTTTATATATATATATAAAATTTTTATATCATATATAAAGTTTTTCGATATATATATATATATATATATATATATATATATATATATATGTAAAAGCAGGAACACATGATTATATATGACAGTCATATTCAATGCACGGAGGAATGATAGATTTATAAATATGAAATATATAATCCAGCAAGAATAATTAGCAACCACTTTTTACCCACATAATAATGATTTTTCAGGGCACATTTTCTAATTTTTTACTGATACATGGTTATAGGATTTAGATTCATAATTTTCCCGAGGGTATTCACAAGGCTATTGCAAGTAAATGGGTCTAATTTGTCTAGAATTCGAAGTCGGCTATCTGATTTCTGATATCGAGTTAGCCGTTATCCATTAGTCCATCTGCATTTCAAACAAAGCTACAGAAATGTCGTCCTTTAGAACTACGTAGATAAATAAAAGGACGGATTGAGTGAGTAATGAAGAACTTGCAAGAAAAATGTGAGAAGAGCAATTATACTCCAATCAAAAAGCAGTTTCTGGTGCACGTAATGAAGAAATGGGCGTTTGGAAAATTTGACACTCGTAGAGCATAGGAGAAAGAGAAAATTTCAAGTAAAATAACTAACTTATGTAAATGGAAGATATAACAGGGACTAGAAGGGGTAATATGAAAAGAGAATGCTTCATGTCTGAAGTCTGCCGTTTTGGATATATTGTTCTGGGAAGATCGTATCGATCATATCCTGAAGGGACATGACATCCTAAATAAAGAACCCATCATTCTGAAATTTTTAATAGTTTATTACATATAAACTTGGTTTGTTTACAATTACTATTAATAATTTCTTCCATGAAACATTTCTGCTTTTTCACAGATCATTACAAGATATTCACCGTGGGTATTACTTTTTCTTAGAAACGAAAAACAGAGTGCTGAACCGTTATGTCATATCAAACAACTTATATGAAAATCTTTCCACATAAATATCGAAAATCGATAATCGAAAAATCGGGTTATAGAAGGAGTGGTCCGATTTTAACCAAATTTTATACACTGATAGACAAATACATAAGAAACGATATTCAGAAGTTTCAAGGTTGCAGTTCTTACAATATTGCAAAAAATTTGATATCGATACGAGGAAATCAAAATTTGACTTACATCCATTCATTTTTTTTCAATCTACATTTTCGCTTTGACTGGAAATAACTCTTGCTTTTTAGTCTTTCGTGCCAACGTCCAAAGAGTCTGAGCTCCAGGACCATGGATTAGTTTTAAAGCTTGCATTGCACCCGAGCAACGCCGAGCTATACTGCTAGTACTTTTTAAATGAAGATTATACATAAAGTAATAATAATAAGTTTCTTTATTAATAAAGAATTTGAATTCTTTGAAAAATACATTCATTAAATATAAAAAATACAGATATAATTCATTTGTTTGAAAATTATTTTTAATCGATATTGATTTTTGAGTAGATATTCTGTTTGAATTGAACAGTACATTCATATGATTATTTACATGAAATTTTGTTACAAAAATGAGTGTCATTCGGCAAGATTCGAAACTGCGACCCCTAATATCATAGAGGAAGTACCAACTGACTTGGTGAGTTTTACACCGCTCGGCTACGAATGATTTCAATGTCTAATCGAAGTTAAATCAAGCTTTATATACACAAATTTCGATTTTGCTTCTTGATTTAACTTCGATACGACGGAGGAATCATTTGTGGTTAAGCGGTTTAAGATACTCCAGATCAATTGGTGGCTTCCCCTATGTTGTTAGGGTTTGTAGGTTCAAATCCTGCTGAATGACACAATTTTGTAAAATAATTTTCTCGTAAATAATCAGGTTGGTGTATATATATATATATATATATATATATATATATATATATATATATATGTGTGTGTGTGTGTGTGCGTGTGTGTGCTGTTTGAGTATCGATTAAACATAATGTTCAAACAAATAAATCAAATATGTCGGTCGTCCTTCCATTTCATATTAATCTCCGGAACTTTTCATAATATATATATATATATATATATATATATATATATATGAGAAAGAGAGGGACGAAAAAGAGAGCGAGAACTGAAGAATAAGTATAAAGAAAAGAAAGAAATGCAGAATCTATCGCTTTTGATTTTTCTTCCGACTTGCGTTATTTTCGGAAGGTGATATTCTTGTTTATGCGTGCGCCTGCGCAAAACATTTAACGCGTGCTGTAATTCCACATCGTTTCATTTTCAAGAAATCACTTTGTCTATTTCCCTTCGCTGTCTGTCGTCTGCTTTTTCTCATTAGCCTCGTTATATACCCTGGTCCTGGCAACTATTCGCTCCATTAGCTCTTCTCCACTAATCAACCAGCAGCAGAAATTTAATGCATCTCTGCTCGTAAAGACTATGTATTATCTGTTGCTTAAGACGCACAGAATTACGAACTAAAAATACCTAAACTAGAAATAGAAGGTTTTCTTTTCAGCATTGTTTAGGGCATCAATTTTAGTTTATTCGCTAGCTGGCGCTAGGTAACGACCAAATGAACTTTAACTGATTTTAGCCGATTTACGCTTCTTTCAATTTGTTTTTTTTAACCAGTATAACATATGTTTATTAGTGTTTAAACGCGTCTTTTAAAATATTAGATCTTTAAAAAATTATTATATAATAACACAGTCACAGAAAAGTGGGACATTTGCTGTTCAGTAATTTTCGATCTACACTGCTTTCCGTTTGACCACCGAAGTTAAGCAAAGTCGAGCCTGGTATTTCGATTGCGTACATTTAGCTCTGTAAGCGAAAACCCCGTAGAAACCCGGGTTAGACAACAGGTTATCATCCTGTACATTTTGTTGCTATTAAATTCCCAGTAGCCACCTCCAGTGTTGTTGAGAGCTATGGAACAATACTTCTCAGTTGAGTTTACGAGATTAATGTAGGGATGAGAAGGAGTAAATTTTTATGTAAATATTTGCAAAAATATGTATGCATTAATCTTATGTATGTTGTATTTCATACCGGTTTTCTTCCGATCACCTAATCTAAGCAACTTCAAACCTGGTCAGTACTCAGATGGGTGAACACCAGGTGCTCTAAGCTAAGAGAAAAACTTAACAAGCCTACAATGGATGCATGCAATCAGTGAATAGTATGAAGAAGAAATTAAGTTTTAAAGCAAAAGTTATGTTAAAATCATATCTTACATCAATATTAATGAACAAAAAAAGATCTCGCATAAATACTGATTGAAATTATAAAAACAAGTGTAAAGATAATAAAAAATACAATATAAGTAAATACGCTAAAAGATAAGAGCCTGTTTTAGTTTCATTATCCAACGGCCTCAGAGAAGTGGTCTAAAGGAATCCAACTCTTTTTATGCTGGTTTTA
Source organism: Ascarosepion bandense (assembly GCA_037127315.1). Taxonomy (NCBI): domain Eukaryota; kingdom Metazoa; phylum Mollusca; class Cephalopoda; order Sepiida; family Sepiidae; genus Ascarosepion; species Ascarosepion bandense. Next base: position 593,546 of record JBBBDQ010000218.1, read on the forward strand.
AATTCAGAATTTTCTTTTGTCCTAGATTTGTTGCTGCCTCTAGGCAAGAATCACTATCTTGCCCAACTATTTAACCCATAGATTGAGGAATATCAATTCTTTCTTTTTTTTTAACGACGGCCTCCTGACGACTTTGTTATCTTCTGCCACTTTTCTGGACGGGCTGCTTATTCAAGTTGGTGAATGCTGCCATAATCCTTGCCTTCAGTTCTTGTTTGGTCATATAAGGTGTTTTGTTATTCTCTTGTTCAACTGTGTCGCACACATAATAAACAGAGTTACAGTCTAGGGTGTTAGATAACCAGGTTTAAGGGCTGATATAGTCGCAGATATTGTTTGACAGTCGTGACTGTGTTCTACTGCTTGTGTAGCATGGTGTGGTGTCCTGTTTTCACATATAGGTTCTTCCAGCAGCCACCATTTTGACCCAGGGCAGTGCTCTTTAAAATTTGTGCATTGGATCTTCCGGCGCAAATGCCAAGCAGTACGGCATACTGTTTCCAAATTTCTGGTGGTGTGTATTGGGTCACGGCATTCTTTTGACAGACGGAGCTTAACTTACCCTACTATAAAAGACAGTCAACAAAATCAAAAACAACACTCATACAATAGATTCAAACTATAAAATGGTGACAAGTTAGCCATCGTGCCCTATATATATATATATATATATATATATATATATATCCAGGTAAAAAGAATCAACAGTTTTGCAATTCCGAGTTCTCTAGCATTTACGTTTTTTAAGTGCTCAATAGAATAAATATTGTAGGCCAAATTAAATTTGTTTTTTTATTATAATCTAATTATATGATTATATATATATATATATATATATATATGATCATATAATTAGATTTGATTTTATGTCTGAGCTCTCTAGAGAAAAAAAATTGAAAGAGAAAACAGTTACTACTTCGGCAATATATGCAATACTCTACAGCAATGAATTGAGTTCTTTCGGTAACTGGCGTCTGTATACACCGCTAATATATAACACGCTAAAATATTCTTCCTCCGTTATCATGTGCCTATGTCTTAGAGGTTAGCGACTCCAGCTGACACCAAATCATTCGAGTTTCGATCCCGTCCAGAGGCAAGTTGATGTCTATCATACTGATGAGATGTGATACAGCGAAACAGGCTTGTATGTGGATGACGTATATATATATGAGATAATGTGGAAAAGTTTTTTAGATAACATGTTTAATCCTGCATTCAGTCAGTCAGTTAAGTGCCATACGCGATACACGCTTGGGCGATTATGTCTCGAAAGAGACATGACTGACTGGGCAAAAGATTATCCCGCAGTAGGTTGCCATTGTTTTCTGCGTTAGACTGGTTGCCGACCAAGGCTATAAAACCCAATCTGCCCTGCTATTTAACCCATAACTGGAAGGAAGAGACGGATTAATACCTTTCCCAAGGGTATTTGCGCGTAAGTGAATACAATGGATTCAACTGGAATTCGAACTCGGCTCCCCGGCTTCTCGTTCCGAGTCGATAGCCACTGGATAGCCACAACGCACATCCTGCATTATCCTTCTTAAATTATTTATTTTTGAACGAAAGAACATTTTTTACAAGTAAATATGCATTAAAAATAACAATGGCTTATCTACATGCAAGTTCTATAATTTAATCGATAGGTGAATGGAGGTGACAGATTCATACTTTCCCCAATGGTATTTACGTGTGAGCAAATTTAATGAACATAACTGGAATTAGAACTCGGCTATCAGATTTTTCATCCAGATTAACGAAGAAAGGCAAAATAGAGCCGAAAATCCGGTTACTCTTCCAGGCAAACATTAGTCTCCGTTTCTAGCATCCTGCATCGGAAAGAAGTTCAGTTTGTGTAATGACTGCTAGGAATGAGAAGTCGGAGTGCTGATTTCGAATTCCAGTTAGCCTCGTTACAGTGACATACGTAAGTAGCAATCGGAAAGGTATGAATCTTATAATCTCCCCACATATATGGGTTAAACATTTATCTAATAAAAATAATTCAGTCAGTCAGTTAAGTAAGATGCGTAATGCACACTTAGGCGATCATGTCACGAAATAGACATGACTGACTGGGCAGAGGATTATCCTGCAGAAGGCTGCTATTACTTTCTGCGGTAGACTGGTTGCCAGCCAAGGCTATAGAACTCAATCTGTCCTGTTATTTAACCCATAACTAGAGGAAACAGACGGATTAATACATTTCCCATGAGTATTTATGCGTAAGTGAATGCAACGAGTTGAACTGAAATTTGAACTCGGCACGTCGATTTGTCGTTCCGAGTCGATATCTACTGCACCACAAAAAAGAATTTTCAAAGCAATAATTCCTTGCAGATGAGGAATTATTCTTAGAGTGAAAAATAAATTACAGTTTTAAGGAACGCACAATAGAGTGATTGAATATAAAATACAAATCAAGCAAACAAGAAAGAGGAAAACGATAAATTAAAGAAACATTGGGTGAAGAAATCTTTGGAAAAATTTAGAAGAATAATATTCTATAAAGGCACATACAAAAATGATAGAAGAACTGACGAATAAGAGAAAAAAAAGAAAAGAAAATTTGGAAGAAAAAAGAGAAAAAGAAAGAAAATCGAGAGAAAAAGAATGAAATAAATTGAATGTAAATGAAAATAGGAAAACAAAAAAATTAAAATAGAAAGAAAAAACTAATAAATAAATAGGGGTTATTATTTTTGTTGTAAATTTTCAAGAAAAAAAATGTGTGAATTCATTTTCACATGTTTAGGTTTTATTCCAATTCTCATCATCTTTTTTTAAAACAATAAAAATTGAATAATTCCACACGAGAAATTTTTTTACGAAAATATATGTCATTCAGCAGGATTCGAACCTACGACCCCTAACAACATAGAGAAAGCCACCAACTGGTCTGGTGCCTTTTAGACCGCTCAACCACAATTGATTCCACAGTCTAATCGAAGTTAAATCAAGAAGAAAAATCGGAATTTGTGTATATAAAGCTTGATTTAACTTCAATTAGACTGTGAAATCCTTCGTATCCGAGCGGTCTAAAACGCACCAGATCAGCTGGTAGCTTCCTCTATGATATTAGGGGTCGCAGTTTCGAATCCTGCCGAATGACACACATTTTCGTAACAAAATTTCTTGTAAGTAATCTGGCTGATAGAAATATATAAATATACTGTTTAATTAAAAACAGAATATCTGTTCAAAACAAATGAATTGTATTAAAAATTGCCAAAAATAGTGAAGGTAGTAAAATAAACACAGTATCACGTGAAATAAACGTTCTTTCGATATCGCGCCTTTTTTCTCTCAGCAGGAAGGTTTATGTTTTGCATTTTTTGCGTATAGAAAGAAGGAAGGATTTATCTGAGAAAGAAGCATAAAAAGAAAATAAATTAAAATAAAATCGATGAAAATGAAAGATTAATTAATTAATTGATGATTTAATTAAAGAGAGAAAGACAAAGACTGTAGCAGCGTGTGAATGAAGTTGAAAGGCCATTTTAAGAACGAAAGAAAGAAATATATATAGATTGAACAAAAACGCACGGAAATAATATCAATGAAAAATTATTTGAGCAGTAGACATAATGAGGAAAGAGGGCTTGGAAAATTTGATGCTCACCGTAGAGATTGAAGGTAAGAGAGACAGATGAAAGTAACGTTAAAACTATTCGGTAGAGCAGGGCGTAGGAGAGATGGCAAAAAGCAACACTGAGTGCTACAAAAGACATGAAGATATAAAGAGCCAGAATCGCTAATGTTCTCAATGAAGAAAAAGAAAACGCGGAAAAACCTACAAATGTCAAAATTGAAGATGATATGGAAAAGAAATACAAAAACACAAAAAATGAAAGAGAAACTGAGGGAATGAAAATAAAAAAAAAACGATTACAAAAACTGAAGAAAGATTGAAAAAATAACATGCTGAAGAAGTATATCGCGGCATGAAAGATGGAGAATGAATAAAGAACAAACGTTAAATAGATCGATATTAAAAAAAAAATATATATATATATATATATAACGGCATAAATAATTAAAGAAATTTCTGTATAAGATTCTATCTTTGGTTTTTCATACATTCAAGATGATGAACAGCACAACTGCCGATGCGCTACGTTCTGTGATTCGCAATTATATAATTTAATCTGGCCTCGTTCTGAAATATATCAGACAGTGACATTCAAGAAATGCGTAGGTCTGTCTAAGCTGAAAGTCTTTCTCGAACAGCAAGCACGTATCAGATCAAAAGTACGGTGAATTGAAAAAAAATACGGCATTAAAACGTACGGAAAATCTCAGTAAAAAGAAGGAAATGAAGTCGGTTGCGCAATAAATCAGTTAAGAAACCAATCTATTGATTTATCTTTCGAGTCATGAATTTAGAGGCATTTTAACATTCTCTCAAATATTTGTATGCCACAGTTATCAGTCTATCCATTTCTCTCAGATTTCGTCTTTACTTGCTAATGTCTTCTGTCTCTTTCTATATGTCTCTCTCTCTCTTTATCTATCTATCTATGACTATTCATTATCTATCTATCTATCTATGACTATTCATTATCTATCTATCTATCTATGACTATTCATTATCTATCTATCTATCTATGACTATTCATTATCTATCTATCTATCTATGACTATTCATTATCTATCTATCTATCTATGACTATTCATTATCTATCTATGACTATTCATTATCTATCTATGACTATTCATTATCTATCTATCTATGACTATTCATTATCTATCTATCTATGACTATTCATTATCTATCTATGACTATTCATTATCTATCTATCTATGACTATTCATTATCTATCTATCTATGACTATTCATTATCTATCTATCTCTATTCATTATCTATCTATCTATCTATCTATCTATCTATCTATCTATCTCTATTCATTATCTATCTATCTATCTATCTCTATTCATTATCTATCTATCTATCTATCTCTATTCATTATCTATCTATCTATCTATCTATCTCTATTCATTATCTATCTATATATCTATCTCTATTCATTATCTATCTATATCTATCTATCTATCATATCTATCTATCTATTCTATCTATCTATCTATCTTCTATTCTATTATCTATCTATTCTTATCTCTATTCATTATCTATTCTTATCTATCTCTATTCATTATTCTTATCTATCTATCTATCTATCATTATTCTATCTATCTATCTATCTATCTATCTATTCATCTTATCTATCTATCTATCTATCTATCTATCTATCTCTATTCATTATCTATCTATCTATCTATCTATCTCTATTCATTATCTATCTATCTATCTATCTATCTATCTATCTATCTATCTATCTATCTATCTATAACTAGCAACAAACGGCTATAATATTATGTCTCGACTGACTCCCACAGTACTATAACGAACACTATCAAAACACTTTCAGAATTCTTTGAATTTATCTAAGGTCTCCGAATTAAGGCAGGATGTAATACAAGGTCGGGTTTAACGGTTGCACTCGGGGCAAGGGTAAAAATTTACCCAGTCCCATCCACCATGGCATCGGATACATTACATTGTCTATTTTTCTTAGAGTTCGACAGAATCCCAACTGAGTCGCTCACTGCCCGAAGAGAACTTGACAACTGCGAAAGCGACAGAAAACTGTTGGATCTCTGGGTAATTACCCAAAGTTTCTTTTTTGAGACGGAATGTGACACAAGTTTGGGTGTTTACGTGGGGAACTCGAATATGTACACTTGGCCCAAGGGTAAAAATTTACCCAACTTCTGCAAATACTAGATCGGGCACTTTGCATTGTCTATTTTCTTCAGTCGCTTCTCCGTCCGCAGACGAAGCCGCAGCTGCGTCGTACTGTGTCCGAAAACAGATAGCTTCACAACTGCTCGCTTTGGACTCTTCATATTTACCCATCTTCTTCTTCTATGTGCCCTGTACCTTTAGGACGTAGGCGATCATGGTTCTCCACGTCTCCCTATCCCTTGTGGCTCTTAGTATGTTTGAGCCTGTTGTTCCTGGCAACCACCGTTCCGTCATCCACCTGATCAGACCCTGCAAATATGTTATCCGCTGCCTTCCTCTGTCTCTCCTTCCTTCTATCTGACCAGTCAGTATCAGGTTCTCCAGGCTCTCTTTCCTCATTGCATGTCCCAGGAACTTCAGTTGTCTCTTCCTGATGCTCAGCATCAATTTCCTTTTTGTTGCCATTCTTTCCAACACCTCCTCGTTGCTTGCATGCTCAGTCCACGATATCCGTAGCATCGTTCTGTAGAACCACATTTCGGCCGCCTCCAGACCCATAATATCCCCAATGATAAGATGTATAGCACCAGGTCGGGTTAAACGTGGGGAACCCGAGCGCGTACACTTGGGAGAAGGGTAAAAATGTTTAGTTCATTTGTGTTACCGTTGTGTCTTATCTACAACATCCTACATTTTGAGATTTTTTTATTTTCTTAAATATTTTATTTTATTTCTTATGTGCATTGTGGTGAAGTGGATATCGGCTCGGAAGGACAAATCGGGGAGCCGAGTTCGAATTCCAGTTGAATTCGTTGTATTCAATTACTCTCAAAATTCCCTTGGGAAAGGTATCAATCCGACCAATCCTTCTAGTTATGGGTTAAATAACAGAACAGATTGGGTTCTCTAGCCTTGGCCAGCAAACAGTTTATCGGAGAAAGCAATGGCAACCTACTGCGGGATAATCTTCTGCACAGTCAACCATGTCTCTTCCGACACATGATCACCCAAGCGTGTATCATGTATGGTACTTAACTGAATTAATCAAATTCTAGGAAGCTTGCCAAATACTGGATTTTGTATTTCTTTCCTTCTTAGGTTAACCACTAGTTTTTTTTCCGTAACTTTTTTTCTGGTACTCATATTTGTATGTTCAACGAATTCTTGGGTGTTGGTACGTCAAAGATATCATACAGAACTTGCTTAGTTAATAAAAAATAGTTCTATCCGTTTTTCAAGAAAAAAAGAAAAAGCTTCACAGTATGTGTAACTTATATTTAGTCTACGAAGTAATCGCCATCGGCATCAGCACTTTCTGCCAACGCGTCTTCATCTGTTCAATGCCTTTGCGGTAGAACTCGGAGGGTTTTGACGCAAAGAAGTCCGTGAGGGCTTTGCGCAAGTTTGCTTCATTGGTGAAGGATTTCCAACGAAGATGATTATCCAGGGAGTGGAAGAGGTGGTAATCGGATTGCGCAAGATCAGGTAAATAAGGTGGATGGAACAAAGTCTCCCACCCAAGTTGCTGTGTGGAATATATATATATATATATATATATATATATATATATATATATATATATATACACAAAAATCTAGAGTGAGCCAAAACCTACCGCGATTTCACACTACGGATCGTCAGGGCAAAGAGAAACCGCGGTAGGTTTTGGCTCACTCTAGATTTTCGTGTGTTTTTGCTCTACTATTGGTTCTTCTCTTTCGTACTTTGTATTGAGCACTTTTTCTTGTGTTTGGTTCCGTTTGGGGTTTTTTCTTTACTGCGGAGTATTGAATGTTTTGTTCTTGTTCCGCGGATTTCTTTTTTTTTCTCCCCATTTATCCGACGTCTTAGTACACCGGATTGTAACGGATTTAGGTTCTGTTTGTTAATGGTTTGTTTGGAGGTTTATTTTAGTATAAATTTACGGCCTGCATACTTACAGAGTCTATTTAGTTATTATTATTATATATATATATATATATATATATATATATATATATATATATATACTACCGGCCATAATTATTAGGCCGCCCAAGTGTTTTAATAAAATGATATATTTCATTGTATTTTTTTAGTATTTATTACAAGTGAATACTGTCCAATAGTATGTGCATCAAATGATTTTATAAATATCTAATAATTACCTTTATTACAGTTTAATCACTGAAAAATGAAGAGAATTTAGGGTAATTCGGAAGAGTTAATCTTTGCTTCTTTCTTCAATTTTGCAACGTAATAACAAAATAACCATTCTATTTCCATTTTGAATTATTCAATTGGCAATAAATACTAAAAGTAGTATGGAATACATAATTTATTTTAAAATCTGGGGTGGAATATAAATTAAGCCCGGTAGTGTGTGTGTGTGTGTGTGTGTGTGTGTGTGTGTGTGTGTGTGTGTATATATATATATATATATATGTTGAACACTTACACATACACAAACACATAAACTGTAGACTCCTGTGTGGAATAGAGGACAAGCGCCTTGCCGGGTGATAGGTTGCTAGTATGGTTTCAGTAGCGAGTAGCATTTTACGTAATGCATCTGTTTTTGAATGTAAAGCCATCCTTCTCATACTGGTTCCTATATTGTCCACTCTGCACTGGCCTAAAAGCTAAAGATCTCATTCTGCTCGGTGCTCTTAGAAGAAAAAAGAAAACAGATGGATTAATACCTATCTGAAAAATAAACTAAAGCAAATACATCTGGAATATGAACACGACATGCATCTTTAAATTATAAACAAACACACAGCTGTAGTCGACTCAAACTTGTTACTTAAAATATCTATTATAAAAAAGTAAAACTGTCAACCTCATTCTAAAAAATAATAATTCATCTAAAAGATTTAAATTAGTGAAACAATATTATTTACAATTTTTACATGTCCTTTAAAGAACTTTGTTCCTGATCAACCCAAATCCGGAAATAATTACACTGGATATAGTACTACATGTTTAACAAGAAGAGTCACGTTATATCTCTCTGATCATAACTCTATTTGGCCTCATTTAAGTACACATGGCGGCCTACCAAACACTACCTGTAACGTAGTCGTTGATAATACAAATATAATAGTTTCATCAACATATAAAAAATGTAAAAATAATGGAGGCATTATTAATCTAGTGGGGTGCCCCTGCTATTCTCCTCGGGGTTCTTGACAAAATACAACAGAGAATCTGTAATGTGATCGAT
>JBBBDQ010000218.1:607500-612500 GCA_037127315.1 Ascarosepion bandense
GGCGTGTGTTTCGTCCGGGAATGTTTCAGTACAGTTACGTGCTGTTTTTCAAACTAGATCTGTGTTTCCTTCCTTTACTAAACACAGTTTGTCCTATTTTTGCAGGAATTCTGTTGTTTATAAATTTAAATGCCGCTGCGATGCGGTTTACATAGGACGAACCAATCTTAGGTTGGAGACGCGGGTTTGTATACGTGACAGAGATCAAGGCCAATTTGACCAGGCTTCCTGTGTGCGTGCGTGTATATGTGTGTGTGTGTGCGCATGTTTGTGGGTGTGAATGCATAAAAATATATTCACCATTTTAGTTTTTTACCCTTAAAATACTCCAAGATAAATGAAGACGAAGAGAATTGTTTTTTTTCATTCTATTATAATTTTAAATAAATTTAAAATAAAACGACTAAAAACTTTTACCTATTTCCTCAGGCTAAAGCAAGGCTATCTATCTATCTATCTATCTATCTATCTATCTATGTGAAATCGACATCAAGATTATTAAGCAGGAATACAGCCCCCTCCCTGACACACACACACACTTACATATATATGTAAATATAATTTTTTATGCAGAGAGAAATAAACACACATGCACACACACTCACGTGCATCCACTCACATTCATAAATATAGCTCATATAGTAAACAATAGTATATATATATATATATATATATATATATATATATATATATTAGGAGTAGTACAAACTAATGGGTTAGAAGACCACTGAAGAGTGTTCGATACGTAGTAGACCATTATATAAGGTAACGTTTATATTTTAAGTTTATAATAAAAACATAGTTTACTGCAACACAAGAGCTTTTATATATAATAATAAACTTCTATATATAATAATATCTAACAGTAAAAAATAAACATTTCACTGCCTGACGAGGTGCAAATAAGATCGTACCGAAACAAAATGGGTCTTGTGTTACAGTATGTTTTTATCATAAACTTATAATAAATATATTACCATATATAACACTCTACTAAGCATCAAGCATACTTAATAAAGTAAATCACTACAAACAGTGGACTACTAACCCATTAGTTTGTACTATTTCTGATATATCTATTTAGTGGAATCTGTTGTATGTGACCACCCCAACTGCCATCAAAAACTCGTCGCACACAAATTACAGTACTTCATCGATGACAGATCCATATTCAAAAGATTAAATAGGAACCCCACTGAAACTCTTAAAACTTACGTTAATAAAGTCATAACATCGAACAATGCCCTTGTAGGATCGAGGGAAATCAACAAAATCTTTGGAGATTATCAACCTGGATAGTTATACGGTAATGTGAAAATACATAAACCTGGATACCTTTACAGTCTATAATTTCTCACATTCTAACATCTGTATATCAATTTCAAATTTCTTTAATTATATTATCACTCCATACGTTTCTATCAATTATAGTATTAGGTCAACTTTTGAATTCCCCCGAATTCTTCAATCTACTACAACAAACCAAGGAACCATCACATTTCTTGATGTCGAACATCTATTTACTAATGTACCTCTTGCTGAAACTATTGACATAATAATTAACTACGTATATAAACATAATTCAATCTCCCCCCGATCTTTTAATTCCCATATTCTTAAAAAGCTCTTACATGCATGCACCACTACAGAACCTTTTTACGAACATTATAGCAACATTAATGGTGTACATTAATGGTGTACGTATGGCAAACCCTTTTGATCCGTGCTTCTCAAACTTTTATACGTCCTACGTTGAAAACATACTTTTTTTAAAAAACGTTACTAAAGCAAAAATATATGTTCGATATATTGATGATATTTTCCTTTTAGCTGGCAACAAAAATAAATTTGATCATCTTAAAACTACTTTTGAAAAAATTTTGTTCTCAACTTCACATATGAGCTTAACCAAAAAATCATCATCCACATGCAAAAAAAGATTAAATATAATGGACGCATTACTAATAAAAAGAGAAATCCTACATTTAATAACATCGATTATTAGCATAGCAACACTGTGCTTACGGTGTTCGGAACTTAACATACACAAAACTATATGCATAACATTTAAACATGTTTATTTACAAATAAAACAGAACGAAATCTTGATAATGGCTAAAAGTATCGTCAAAAGCGCTCGAAAGTACAAAAAAGTTAGACAATTCTAATTTGATTTCTGAAAATAAAAAATTATACGAACACATGAAAATTTATATAAAAAAACTTAATGATAACTTGTCTGTCATTTTTAATGAAATCTGTATAAAAGAGAGATTGTTGCCCAAATACACAATATATATATATATATATATATAACTTTGTGTTATATACAGCGTGGAATAATCAAGATCTCTTTTTATCAAACGAAATGAAAAAATATATAGATTCAAAAGAAAAGAAAGTAACAAAAGAAAATCGAGCTATAAATCACACACGCGCACACACACACATACGCACAAATATATATATATATATATATATATATATATATATATGCGTGTGTGTGTGTGTTTGTGTGTATGTACATTATTTTTTTTACTAGCCTGTCTTATTAGATATTCCACGGTTTCCCTCCATTTTGTCCAATCAATGTTTTCCTCTTTATCTTCTCAGTTAAGGATTTTCCCTTCCTTCCTGCGTCAAAATCATTTTTCTCTTTCATATTATTCTATAGTTTATTTTTTTGTTTTAATTTTCTTCTCTCGTTAAAGATTAGATTCTAATCTTCCAAGTCCCATTTCTACGAGCCTCTTGCGTAATTGCAGCGAAAATCACGTGAGATTACTATTACCCGCCATTTTACACGTGGCTTCCTCTCTAGCTAAGAGGCCTGAGGCTTCGTTTCAAATTTTTAAGAACGGTAATATAGTTTAATGGCAATTTTTTGGTTCGTCTCATTTTGAAAACAAGAATAGCATTTTTTTATATATTTTTTGTTTTCATTAAGGCTATCAGGATGGCTTGATTGTTATTTCCTATTATATTACAAAGGAAACTAGAGGTCATCCCAAACATCAAACTGTGTTTGAATTCTAAACAGCTTTTTTATATGACTTTGCCACTTTCTTTTGCTAAGTCCTTCGTCATTTATAGTGGACTAGCAGTATAGCCTCGGGTGTAATGAAAACTTTAAAACTAATCCATGGTTTTGGAGCTCAAACTCTGCCTAAAGAATATTTGTGTGAAGTTTGGTGAGAATCGGATAAAAATTGTGGATTTGTACAAAAGGACATACAGACAGATAAACAGACACACACAAACATCTTGCGTTTTATATATATATATTATCGATTTTCTGCACTATTGTAAGAATTGCAATCTTGAAAATTCTGAATATCGTTTCTTATGTCTTTGTCTATGAGTGTATCAAATTTGATTAAAATCGGAACCACTCCTTCTATAACCCGATTTTTTCGATTATCGATTTTTGATTATCAATTTCCGATATTTATCGGGGTACCTCGACACAAAACCTAGCTAAGAACACTTGCAAACGCTTATAGTACAACTGCGTACATTTTCAAGAAAATCGGTTCAGCCGTTTCGGAGTCTATAGGTAACGGACACACACACACACAGACAAAGTTCCATTTATAAATAAATTTAGATTTGTCAATCACCTTGGGATATTTCATGGAATATATTTCTTAGTTTTGTTAAAAATCGTCGATCTGTAAATACAAGAGTAAGACTGCGAACTCTACTCATTGAAATAATTTATAAATGTTACATCCTGACTACATGATATTCGGTGTCCGATGGATGGAAAATTCCATTTCTTAAATTTTGCGTATATTTGATATCCCTCGATCTACAGTGTCACATATGCACCTGGAATACATGATAGATAGCATTACCGTTCAGAGTGGCATTGCAGTAGCCGGTCAGTCAGTTTAGTGCCATACGTATTAGACGCTTGGGCGATCATGTCTCGAAAGAGACATGATTGACTGGGCAGAAAATTATCCCGCAGTAGGTTGACATTGCTTTCTGGGGTAGACTGTTTGCTGGCCAAGGCTAAAGAACCCAATCTGTCCTGTTATTTAACCCATAAACGGAGGGAAGAGACGGGTTAATTCCTTTCCCAAGAGTAATTGCGCTTGAGTGAATGCAAGGAATTCAACTGGAATTCGAACTCGGCTGGTCACATTTCCTTAATGATCTAGTCAGAACTGTTATTGGTTTTTCAAATGTACATTTTTTTGTTTTGCTATTGACTAAAATTCTTTATGCGTGAATCTGCAGCGTCAGGTAATTGGATACAAACTAGGATTGTATTATTTAAACTTTATAGCATTTATTCACTTGAAGCTATTTTTATTCATTGATATGATGCACCATGTATGTCATTTGGCTCAAATTAAACGTAATTGGTTTGAAGTGCATTCTAAAGACATCTCACGAACGATATGACCACGATGTCTGCATGATAAATCAAAATTGTGCACTCAGATGGCACGATGAAGAGTTTTTTTGCAGTCAAGAGCATACCCCTAAAAACACTAGGTAGGTGTAGACAGCTATTAGGGGCGGGAACTCTGAAACTCTCCCCGGAGTTTTTTTGCCGGCACTTTTGAATCAAGTTTCTCTGCTTTACTAAGATGGAGAGGGTTTTTCACCATACTAGTAAAAATCTAGTCTTTTTGTGTCTCAGTGAATATTATGTAGTTGCTGTGTGTAATTTCTTATACAGGTTGAACTGCATAATTCATATTTTCAAGGAAAGCTTTATCGCTGATAAAACCCTAAAATATATTTCAAACTATTTTAAAAATAAACCTACATAATATTTTTCTAAAAAAAAAAGGAAAGGGAAACAATAATAAAATATGGGGAATACCAAATATGGCGAATGTACTATTCTCACGTGAAGCAGATATCCTATGAAAATTTATATGTTTATAAAAACTCAAGAAAGAAACGTCCTTCTGCTTTCCCCCCCCCCCCATCTAGAAGGAAGACATTTTCAGCAAATAAAATGTTCGGGCAGGATTTTGTTT
>JBBBDQ010000218.1:617500-670000 GCA_037127315.1 Ascarosepion bandense
GGCAGAAGATTTCTCGCACTAGGTTGCCATTACTTTTTGCTGTAAATTGGTTTGCAACCAAAGCTATAGAACTCAATCTGTCCTGCTATTTAACTCATAGCTGAAGGTAGAAGATACGGGTTAATATATTTCCTAAGAGTATTTGCGCGAAAGTGAATGCAACGTATTTAACTAGAATTCGAATACGGCTCTGCGATTTCTCGTTCCGAGTCGATATCCAATGTACCAAAACGCACATCCACGTGTCTAAATTGTTTAAAATTTGACAAAATATTTTTCAATGAATGTTCTAGTTATTGAGGTTTCTTTGGTGTGTATAATCACTTAAGATGGACAGCATTTGGCCTTATTTTTAACACGTTGCATCATGATGTGATCATAAGAGGATGGGTGTTCCGGCATCATAAATTGGAGAAAGTGTTTAGCCAAAACACAGATAAAAAGCAAACGGAGGGTCTGTGATATGATCGATGCCGACTTGGCAGACCGGCTGCAGTCTCTATCTCATCCGGCGTGACGTGGCTTCCCTGTGCCTCTTCTATAAATACTTTCACGGCTTCTGCTTCGATGAACTTCGATCACTGGTTCCCGCTAGGTACGAATTTTCACGAGGTACTAGATTAGCAACCTTTTACAGTGAAACCGATAAAATGCAACCGCAATTTCTACTCCAACAGCTTCTTTTCTCGCACTTCCCGACTGTGAAATTCCCTCCCACATGATTGCTTCCCCGAGAGCTACAATCTCCCGGAGTTTAAATGTTAGGTCAATAGAGACCTCTTAGCATACTAACTCGCATCCATTCTCTCAAACACTCTTCCCAACTACCCAACCCTCAGCCTCGGTATCCTTACCAGTCTATCACCCTCCTGACATTTCCTATATCTAACCACTCTTTCTCTTTACTTTCTCCAATATAACCCCTTGCGCAATAGTGGCAGTGGAATGCCTTGATTGGGGTGAAATGATTAAAAAAAATAAAAATAAAATAAAAAAGATGAAATAAATTGGTAATTTTTACGAAAACATTTAGCCTTCACTACTAAGATTAGCCAAGCTTGGCACAAAGACAGAGGTACGGGGCACACAGAGAAAACGAAAATCATTATTCTGTAGTCATAATAAAATATTTAATGTTCAATTGACAGCTGCTCCTTAAGTAAGGATTACATGTATGCCGATAACGTTTTGGCAATTCGCGATGTTTTTTGTCAACGCTCCTAGTTTTAGCAAAATATTGAATAAAGTGGAAAAGATCTTCATCTACTTGAGAAATTTGTAATCGCCTCAATTGAAACGGCAGCTGTTAGCTCATTGATTTTATTTACGGTAAAAGAATAATAATGATCACTTAATTAATTTAAAAAAATGCAAACTAACTCTTTGAAGGCAAAACAGCTTTAAATATCGTCGTAATTCAGTAGGTTGAAAAAACCTTATCACTAATGAAGCAGAAATAAAATTCTCACCTCTCACGTGTGTTGATTCTTCAAAAAAAAAAAAAAAGAAAGATTTCGTTTACAGAATTAAAAGAAGAACAGCAAGGAATCTTGATATAGATTCCAATTAACAGAAAATAAATTTGATCTAATTAAATGTTAGGTATCCACCCGTGTATTGAATACTGCTGCCACATCTGGTCGGGTACACCTGCTATTAACCTCGGGGTTCTTGATAAAATCCAACGGAGAATCTGTAATGTGATCAATACTGACTTAGCAGCTCAGCTGCAGTCGCTCTCTCACCGTAGAGACATGGCTTCCCTGTGCCTCTTCTATAAATACTTTCACGGCTTCTGCTCCGATGAACTTAGGTCACTGGTGGCCCCTAGATATGTATTTACACGAGCTACTAGGTTAGCAACTAGGTCTCACCTTTTTACAGTGAAACCGATAAAGTGTAACCGCAATTTCTACTCTAACAGCTCCTTTTCATGCAATTCCCACCTGTGGAATTCCCTTCCATATACTTGTTTCCTCGACAGCTACAATCTCTAGGAATTTAAATGTAAGGTCAATAGACATCTCCTATCATTCTAACTCGCATCCATTTTCATAAGCTCTTTTTCCATATACTCCACCCACATCCTCGGTATCCTCATCCGTCTATTACCCTCCTCCTGACATTTCCTATAACTAACCCCTCTTTATCATCACTTTTCCCTATGTAACCCCCTGCGCGACAGTGGCAGTAGAATGCCTTGCTTGGGGTGAGATGATTAAAAAAATTAATTAATCTGTCTTCTTCGATAAATAATCTAATTACTATGCTTCTTCTTTTAATATTTGCCATTATTATAAAGAACATATGAAGATTATGAAAGAAAACAATGCAGAGTAATGCTATTATTAAAACATTACTTAAACATTTAAATGGAAAGAGAGCTTTAAGAACTTTTAGAAGCTAACTACGAGTTTTTAATCATTTCACACAAAGCAAGGTAATATGCTACTAAGGTACAAGGAGGTTACAGGGAATGAAAGACAAATAAATACTTTAGTAAAGAAAGGACAATAAAGAAACAAGGTTCAGGAAGATGCATTTAAATGCTTGAAGAATTGTTGTTGGCAGGGAAGTTTTTTTTTTTAATCATATCACCCCGGGCAAGGCGGTAAGGTCACTGGTTTGCAGGGGGCTACGTAAGAGTGAAAATATTGGAAAAGAGAAAGCCGGAAACCACATACTAAACAGGGAAAAAGGGATGAGCCTCTACACCTGTTCAATAGACGTGGGTGGAGTGTGAACCGGGCGATATTTCAGTCTGTCTACTCCAATTGAAAAAAAAAATAAGGAAAAGTGAAAAGATTGGAAAAGAGAAAGCCGGAAACCCCATTCTAAACAGGGAACAAGAGATGAGCCTCTACACCTGTTCAATAGACGTGGGTGGAGTATGAACCGAGCAATAGTTCAGTCTATCTACTCCAATTGAAAAAAAAAATAAGGAAAGTGAAAAGAATGGAAAAGAGAAAGCCGGAAACCACTTCCAAAACAGGGAACAAGGGATGAGCCTCTACACCTGTTCAATAGACGTAGGTGGAGTGTGAACCGGCCGATAGTTTAGTCTATCTACTCCTATTGAAAAAAAATAAGGAAAAGTGAAAAGATTGGAAAAGAGAAAGCCAGTAACCACATCCAAACAGGGAACAAGAGATGAGCCTCTACACCTGTTCAATAGACGTGGGTGGAGAGTGAACCGGGCGATAGTTCACTCTATCTACTCCAATGGGAAAAAAATAATGAAAAGTGAAAAGATTGGAAAAGAGGAAGCCGGAAACTACTTCCTAAACAGAGAACAAGGGATGAGCCACTACACATTTTCAATAGACGTGGGTGGAATATGAACCGGGCGATAGTTCAGTCTATCTACTCCAATTGAAAAAAAAAAAAATAATGAAAAGTGAAAAGATTGGAAAAGAGAAAGCCGGAAACCACATCCTAAACAAGGAACAAGGGATGAGCCTCTTCACCTGTTAAGAAATCAGAAGAAAATTCCACAGATAAGAAGTGCAAGGAAATAAACTATTAAAGTAGAAATGGCGCTTGCTTCAAGCTAGCTCAACAGTAAAGCGGTGAGACCTAGTTGCAAATGTAGTAGCTTTGTGCAGTTGAGAAACTAGAGAAAAACGTAGGTCAGAACAGTTGCAATTAAAATATTTGTAGAAAAGACAGAAGGAAACCATATCGCACCCGTAAGATAGCGACAAAATTAAAGATTTCAATTCAGGACCGATTACAAGGCATAGACTTCACAGTTTTACCAATTATACATAAAAATAGCCCCACTTATTCAAGCAGCGGACCTTAGATAAATCTAAACTTATTTATAAATGGAACTTTGTCTGTGTGTGTATGTGTGTCTCTGTGTGTGTCCGTTACCTATAGACTCCGAAACGGCTGAACCGATTTTCTTGAACATTTACACAGTTGTACTATAAGCGTCTGCGAGTGTTCTTAGCTAGGTTTGGTGTCGAGGTACCCCCGATAAATATCGAAAATCGATAATCGAACAAAATTGGTTTATAGTAGGAATGGTCCGATTTTAATCAAATTTGATACACTGATAGACAAAGACATACGAAACGATATTCAAAAGTTTCAAGGTTGCAGTTCTTACAATAGTTCAGAAAATTGATAATATATATATATATATAAAGCAAGATGTTTGTGTGTGTGTCTGTTTATCTGCCTGTATGTCTGTATTTTTTCAGCCCTTTTATTTTAGTTTTTGCTTCAGGTTTGGCTCTAAGTAGGTATAATTGTAGTTCTTAGTCTCAGCCATGATACCATTTACTCAGAGGACTTATTTAGCCTTCAAAATTCAGTTTACGACGAAAAACTTATTTGATCTCGATACCAGGAAATCAAAATTTGACTTACATCCATTCATTTTTCTTTCAGTCTACGGTTTCTCTTTAACTGGAAACAATTATTGCTTTTTAGTCTTTCGTGCCAACATCCAAAGAGTCTGAGTTCCAGGACCATGGATTAGTTTTAACGCTTTCATTACACCCGAGCAACACCGGAACATATTTAAAACTGCTAGTTTTAAATATGTTCTCCACCATGGTCACATCTGTCTGTCAGTTAAGTCTCATACGTGATACACGCTTAGACGATAATGTCTTTTTCGATTACAAGCCTGCCCGAAATGATGCTAAGCTGACGAGAGAGAATATTTGTTCGCTATAGGTTGCAGTTTTGTTCTGGGGTGGTAGACTGATTAACAACCAAGGCTATAGGACTCAGTCAGCCCTGCTCTTCAACCTATAGCTGGGGATAGTGGAGAAGAGATGGATTCATATCTTTCCCAAGGGAAATAACGCGTAAGTGAATGTAATGAACCCAACTGTCTCGCTCGATCAGTTAGGATTGAATAATGAGTTCGATTGGGTGCCTAATATTTTCGGCCTTTTGGAACATATATTACGCTTATAAAATCAATGATCATAAGATGTGCGTTGTGGTGCTGTGGATATCGACTCGGAACCACAAATCAGGGAGTCGAGTTCGAATTCCGATTGAATTTTTTGCATTCACTTACGCACAAATACTCTTGAGAAAAGTATTAATCAGTCTTTTCCCTCCAGTTATGGGTTAAATAATAGAAAAGATTGATTGGCAACCAGTCTACCACAGAAATCAATGGCGGGGTAATCTTCTACCCAGTCAGTCATGTTTCTTTCGAGACATGATCAACCAAAGCGTCTATCACGTATGGCACTTAACTGACTGACTGAATCAGGATTAAGAGTTTTCTTTTGCCAATATTGGTTACTAAGAGAGTCTCATCTAAGCAGCTATTTAACTCATAGATGGGGGAATAATAGTTTAATAACAAATAAGAATAAAACCTAAAACATATAATAATATGCAGTCAGAAATGTTATTCGATGGTCTTGATATATGTTCTTAGTGTCTATTATTTTTTGTTTTCCTCATGAAGTTGGGAACTTTTTAACATTTCACTTAAACGAACAACATTCCTACTACTCGTTGGCATATAGAAACCGCGATCATTGCTACTTTTGTTTTGTCATTGTAATATATATATATATAAAAACCATGTTGGAATTTTCTTTAATTTTTGATGATGAGTGCAGTAAATGAATCCCCAGAAGGCGATACTACGGATAAAGAGAGATCATTGCATTTTCAAAAGTTATTGACGGAATCATTTCATTGGATGTTATTCAATTACCTCTGCCAATGTCGATTATTTTGTTTTTCTTTTCTTTGAAGTATCATTTGAAATTAATCTTCACGCAGCTCACTTCCAGATATGGTTATTTTCACTTAAAGGATTTCTTGGTAAACACTTTAGAAAAACAACTTAATATCGACATTTATTAAAAACAACACTTTTTTCTGATCATATGACGCCGTTTTATTTTGCTATCATGTCTAAGTTTTTGTTATTTTAGTAATTTTTACAATACTCTTGATTAAAATTCAGCAATACTTACATCGTCTCAGGCGAAAGACAGTTTTAAACGAGACACTAATAAATACAATAATTTTTTAGTGTTCGTGATTTTTTTTTATGGAGGAGTTTATTAAAAGTAAAAATCTCAGATTACAGTAGAAGGAAAGCGTTAACGCTTTTATTTCCGAATATCAAGTTTTAGACGAAGTTGAGATTAAAAAATATTTCCGAAACCCAGTTAAATAACGGTGATTTACAAGCGCGTGTCCCTCCTGTAATTCACTAATTTGCTCCTGTAAAGCTTTCGATCATTTCTAGGTGGCTGGCTAAAGAATGTTATCCAATGGAGACATCAACTGAATGTATTTTACGTCATACGAAATAATGATATAAACAGAGGCAAAGATATTTCTGAGAAATGAAATATATAAAAACAATGATACATTTTTTGGAACAGCCTCCTGAGAGGAATGCTTTCCAAATCAATCCACTTAAAATCTAGTCAATACTTATATGTGCAGCATATCTTCATAATCCGTGAGTACTTTCTCCCTAATGCCAATACAGTATTAAGTAACCCTCTAAATTCCGTGGCTCTTTAATGATAAAATAACTATTCTAATATGTTTTGTTAATTCAAATGGCAAGGTCTGTTATGGTAATATAAAATGCGCACATCACATCATTCCTCTTGGTTGTAACCTTCCATTACAAAAAAGAAATAATAAATGTCTTTCAGCACTAAAGAAATAAGTCTTTCAGCACTAAATCAGAATGAGCCAAATAAAGATTAATAAAGTTCTATTTAGAGTTGTTACTATATTACAATAATAATAATAATAATAATAATAATAATAAACCTCTCTACTTTAATAAAGGCAGTTATATATATATATATATATATATATATATATATATATATATATCCATTCTTTCTGGTTCATGAAGAAAAAGACAATTGTCGGCTCAGTCCTTTTGAAAGACAATAGCGAGGCAGGGTTGGATCAGTTTCTTCTCTTTACTAACAGTTATTAAAGTTTACTACCAGTTCTGAAAGCTCTTGCCTCAGGTTTGCTCTTTAACAATGCCTTATTATATCATTTTATTTTTTGCAACAATTATGTCGTCGAGGCTTGAAAAAATATAGATCAACATATCCTCTCTATAAAGACCATATATATACATATATATATATATATATATATATATATATATATATATATATATGTATATATATATATATATTACTCTCTATCACACTCACTTGGGTTTGGATTATCTTCTTTTTATGTTTTAATGTAAGATATTTCATTATAACATCAATATATATGTTACAGTCATTTTAAACGGCATATCGATATAAATATTTTTCCGTTATTTTTGACGGCACGGGCACACTCGTAATAATAATAATAATAATAATAATAACAATAATAATAATAATAATAATAATAAATGAAAAATGAATAATAATAATAATTATAATAATAATAATAATAATTAATGAAAAATGACATAATAATAATTTTATGTTCAGTTGGTGCTAACGCCATGCAATCGGATACAAGAAACGAATGACTACTTTGTACCAGGTTGCATGGATTTGGCATCCACGGAGTATAAAACTTGGCAAGACAGCGTGGGCCAATATCTGCCCTATAAAATATGCAACTTTTAAGGAAAGGAAATTGCATAAAATATGGTAATGACATTAACCAAATCCGGTTACAAAGATGGGATCTGTAGCAATGTGACGGGACTTTACAATACATACAGAACAACGAAAGATAATGGCTCAGATATCATGATCAAAGACCACATGAACAGAATAGTATAACGGTTAAAAATGGCTTTTAGCGAATGAAGACTGGAGATCTTAGCTAAAAACATTCTTATGTGAACAGTGTGAAGTGGCGCTGCAGAATCGCAAACAAAACGTTGTAATGGATGAGAGAAATGATAGCATTTGAGAACTTTCAATAACTAAAATGGGTAGCAGATGTAATTCAAAGAAAATTTGGAGTATATAGATCTATCTATCGCCCGGTTCACACTCCACCCACGTCTATTGAACAGGTAAGAGACTCATCCCTTGTTCCCTGTTTAGGATGTGGTTTCCGGCTTTCTCTTTTCCAATCTTCTCCCTTTGTTTTTTTTATTTTTATTTTTTTTTTCAATTGGAGTAGATAGATCTATCTATCGCACGGTTCACACTCCACCCACGTCTATTGAACAGGTGTAGAGTCTCATCCCTTGTTGCCTGTTTATGATATGGTTTCCGGCTTTCTCTTTTCCAATCTTTTCACTATTACGTAGCTCCCTGCACGTCAGTGGCGTTACTGCCTTGCTCGAGCTGATACGATTAAAAAAAAATAGTGATGCTACTGTTGAGTTACAATGCTTCAAATAAAAAAGTTAGGAAGGAAATCCTTATCTATAGTTGTTGTGAGGTCTTTCCTTTTTCCATGATACTGGACTCGACTTGAGTATACATATATTCCTGCCATAGTGAGATACGAGAATTACCGTAAGAGTCCAACAGATACCGAGGTTTCACGGAGAATACAGAGTCAGCAGTTCATAGTAGCTCTGAGCTTCACTCGGAAAGAAGATTACTAATTCTACTACGGCTTCACTTCAAAGACTTGTATATATATATATATATATATATATATATTTCTTACTAATAGTATTTCTGGATTACTAACCTGCGTTCAAGTTTGTATTTTTACGTTTAATATACTTATTTTTCTACCTCAAATACCTTGTTTTTTTGTTCATTATTTTGTGCGATTCCCTTTCCCGGAATCCACAACAATAGTGAAATTGGGATAACAGCTATATTATTTGAGAAATATTTTTCCTGAAAAATTGTTTTAGAGTGCAAGATTTTTTAAAGCTCATTTAACATCAGTACGGCTTACACGTTCATTAAAGAATACCGAATATTTCCTTATAAAGAAATGGATATCTTTAAAAAATCTTCCCCCAAAGCAAGGCGGAACCATCACTAGTGCGCAGATTGCTACATTGATAGAAAAACAGGGTAGAGGGAATGTCGAAAAAAAAACGATTAAAGGTGGAAGGAATTCAATGAGATAGGAGATGGCAATTGACGTTGCATTTAAACTCTTCGATATTGTACCTATCAGGGTAGCAATTAAACGGAGGTGAGCTCCGGAGGCCGGAATAGCGAAAAAGGGAACTGTTATATTTGACTAATTTAACAGCAATAGGGTTGGTCCTTGTTGCCAATTCAGTAGCACGCATAGATTTGTGAGGACGAGGCACCAGGGAAAAAAGCGACATCACGTCGATGAAACTATGTGAAGACGAGATGCCAACTCAGGATAGATTACATTGCAGATCCTTCTTTGGATTTTGTGGAGAACCTTTTTTTTTTTTTAATCATATCACTCCGAGCAAGGCGGTAACGTCATTGATGTGCAGGGAGCAACATAAGAGTGAAAGCACTAGATAGAAGAGAGTGAAGAGAAGGACAAACCATTTAGAAAGGAGCAAGAGAAGGGAGGAAATACAGGTGTGTTGACAGTTGCAGAGGTGGAGAGAAAGGAAAAGATATACAGGGTGGTGAGGAAAGAACTAGGGTCAAGTGGTTAAGAGATGTGTATGTACCTTGCATCTGAATTCCTGGAGGTTGTAGCTGTTAGGAAAGCAAGAATAAGGAAGTGAGTTCCACAGGCGGGAAGTGCGAGGAAAGAAGCTGCAGGAGTAGAATTGTCGTCTGCATTTGGTTGATTTCACTGTGAATGGGTGAGACCCAGTTGCCAGTTTGGTTGCACGAGTAAACACCTCTTGCAGAGGTACCCGTGACTTAAGTTTGTTGGAGCAGAAGCCATGGAAGTATTTATAGAACAGATAAAGGGAAGCAACATCCCGTAGGGGAATAATAGAAGTACCAGACCAGATATGGAAACAGTATTCGATACACAGACAATTTGTAGTTTTATAAATGTGCATGATTGATTTTGACTAAAAGAAACTTTCGAGCTCGACACATTGACCCAACCTTCCTAGCAATAGATGCAGCTATAGATTCGGTAGAGTCGTTTTACTTGAGGTTGGTTGAGAGAGCGAGGCTAAAGAGTCACAGTGTGTTGATCTCCAGGAGACTAGCATCATCCATTCTGATGGAATGATGGAAAGATTGTCTTTGGCGTTTAAAGAGCAGTTTGATTTAGAGGCATTAAAATTTAAGAGGCATTTCTTATCAAAGTCCATCACGGATTGACAGTCCTCTTGAAGAAAAGTAAACCAGGTTTACTTTTTTTTTAGCCTTGTCAGATTTACTATTGAGACTGGAGTATATGGTAGTGTTATCTACATGAGAAAGATCATTGATAAAGATCAGAAAAAAGCATTTTCCAACACTGGGATGAAGATAATTGTTTCAACCACGCGGCATGTCTTTGCATACTCGGCTGACGAATCAAATAAATGACGCGGTGTTTGATTTAAAACAAGGAAAAATCGATATTTACTGAGCAAGGATGGCTCTAGAAAAAATGGCAATAATAGAATCGAACTCCCAACCCCAACGAATTGATTTTTTAAAAAGATCTTGCTCAACATCGAGCGGTGATTGGCGCTAAAAAAGAGAATTATTATCGAGTATGTACGTACGGGTGAATGGGAAGTGCTTTTTCTTCTTGTGTTCGCGCCAGAATTATGTCAACGCGGGAAAATGCCATTTGAATGAACGTTACCGCACGTCGGAAATACACAGGGACCTCACACTGGGTTCGTTATTATTGACTGAAACGATTGTAATAGAAGACGTTTAATGTTTTCCTGTTATTTTCTTCTTTTCTGCTTTTGAGTCGGGAGTTCTTTCTCTGAGTTGAAATCTGCCTGTGAGAAAAAAAAAAGCGGACCTAAGGAATATTCCATCGGAAACGCCATCATTCGATCCATAGCTTTTTTGGCAAGTGTTCGATAAAATGAGTGAAAGAGACTCCGAAACACCCTTTCACAGAGAGGGGGAAGAGAGAGAGAGGGGGGAGAGAATGATGGAAAGGAATAGAGAAACAGAAGCTATAAACGACGTATCCAATGAAGAACTAGCGAAACACAATGCACCGAACAGATGCACTAAAATGAAGATGCATTTGCATTAGCATTTCTCAGTTTACAACAGGCAGCCCTTTAAGATTCCACAAGGTGTGTCGTGAATATTTTCTTTCTTTCACGTCCATTCAAGGAGTAAGTGATCATGGATCTCCACAACTTCCTATCCAGTATAATCTTTAGTAATATTTGTTTCATAATCATCATCGCTACTAGTCTCTCTTCTGACATCAATTCAAAACACAATGCCTCGAAAAAAATATACTAAAATGCACAAGAATTCTGTTGTGGTGTAGTTTTCGCACTGAACGTTATAATCGTGCTATGTCGGTTGCTAATCGACTTAATGTACCAAAACTTGGTAATCTTCTACTGGAAGCTGACTTCTTAGTATTCAGCTAACTGCCGACTAATATCAACTGCCTTAAGTCCAACGATGTCCAATCTGGAACTAACTAATAGTTCTACTGAACTCCAATAGAACTCTAAAGAACTCTCGAACTTCTAAGAACTTATCGAGTTAACTTCTTAACTCTTTTTAATATAGGAGGGAATGTTCATTATCTGAGGAACAGGTGTGTTTTGCCATAACAAATTCAAAAAAAGATTTCTCAGTTTACGGGAGACAGCCCTTTCAGATTCGACGAAATGTGTCATGTATTTTACTTTCTGTCCTGTACTTTTAGGTTATGGATAATCATGACTCTCCATAATATCCCTTCAGTTCTTAGTCATATTTTTCTTCTAGCATCCGCTTACGACCATATCACGTTGAATGCACCGGTTCTCGATCGACCACCGAAGTTAAGCAACATTGAGCCTGGTCAGTACTTAGATCGGTGACCGCTTTGGGAATACCAGGTGCTGTAACCGTTTAGTGACGGATGTGCGCGGTGGTGCAGTGGATATCGGCTCGGAAAGAGAAATCGGTGAGCCGAGTTTGAATTCCAGTTGAATTCACTTAAGCACTGGTACCCTTGGGAAAGGTATTCATCCGTCTCTTCCCTCCAGTTATGGGTTAAATAACAGGTTAGTACTTGAGGATCTTGCTCTTAAAAACAAATCCCGATGAATCTTGATACTCGAAAAGAAAAAGTATTACTAGACACAAAACTTATATAAAAACAACAATAAATGGTTGAAAGAAAAAAGGTATTACCAGCAATAAATAAATAAAATTTAGTAAGCAATAAATGACCCACCGAGGTTGATTTGCCATAAAATCGAACCAACAATCTTTTAGCATCCTTCAAGCTCTCCATTAACATAAACTGGTCAGGTAAATGACCTGCTGGCCGACAGTCCATTTTTTTATTTTCTACGTTTTGTGAGCTTCTCATTTTCACCTGCTTCATTATGTAGGACAGACATTTCCAGCTGTCTCCTTGATTACACGTCCTGTCTATGATATTCCCAGCATCCTTCTGTAGAATCACCTTTCCGTTACCTCCAGTTTTTCCAGTGAAGAAATTGGGCAGCATTCACTGATATATAAGGGGTTGGTATGACGGAACAGTTCTGTGCTCTTTTTGCATTGTACCGAACAACTTTTTCTCGTTTCTTTGTAATTTGGGGGATTAATGTTTCGATATTGCAATTGATGTTGGTTGCTTGTTTCTGTTTAGCTTCATATCAAAGGGATAGTCACTGACGAAATCTGAATATTTTGAACGCAATTTCATGCCTTCATCTACAAATTTTTTACATAATTTTCTACCAATAAATAATTTGTATATGAGCTATTGTAGCTGTTTTATATTTTGGCATGAAATATTTCTTTAAGGTAGCACATCATGTTCGCGGTTTCAGTATTTTCCAATAGTTTTTTCGTGTATGATTTTTTTAAAGATTTGTTTCTATTCGTTTTGGATTGGTTTGAGTGTGATAAGTTTATTAGTTGTGTCCCTGGTTCAACGCTATTGCCATTTTTCTTGAACGTCACTGCGTTATTTTAGAGTTTAGCTGCTTATAATATTGCGGGTATAATGGATCGAGCATGTGAGCAATGATGAGGTTCTGGAAAAGAACGGCAACGAAAAGGAAACTAATACTGAGCATCAGGAAGAGACAACAGAAGTTCCTGGGACATGTGATGAGAAACGAAGGGTTAGAGAATCTGATACTCTCAGGTTAGATAGAAGGAAAAACAGACAGCGGAAAGCAGCGGATAAAATATTTGAGTGGACTGAGAAGCTGGATGGCAGAACAGAATTTGGGTGGGATCACAGGAGAAATCGTACTAAGAGCCACCAGGGATAGGGAGAAGTGGAAGGCCATGATTGCCTAGGGATTGAAGGGATATGGCAAATAGAAAATGAACATAAGAGATTTTCAAATTATTATCAAGGGCTTCTTTCTGGGCAGACTGAAACAACTGAATCTGGTCATTTCTTCCGGTTTCTATGTGCGTTGTGATCCTGCATAGCATTATTTCTTTACTCCTAAATAATGAATATATTTTGCATAATAATGCTACCAGCACTAGATTGAAATCTGTTTTTTAAATTTTTATTGCTGTCATAATTTATAGAGAGATTCCAATGTGTCTTCGGATTTCTGTGTCACTCTTTTCATCAACTTTTGTAAAGCAGCATAAAAAAAGCAATAAAAATTATTGCTATAGTGTCAAAAGAAGACTCGATATTTTTTTAATTGCTTCCATCCCAAGCAAGGAGTTACCGCCACTGATATGTAGGGAGGGCTACATATGTGTTATGGGACCTACCCTTTTTGGAACTATAATGAATTCTTCCTATTATTATGAATAACGGAAGAATATGCCACTCGTGGTTGAATTGAGTTAGGTTGAGTCACACTGGTCTAATACTTGGCAGTCCGACTGACGTGTAACACTCTTTGTATTTGTTCTCTCCTTAAATATATATGTTTCATTAATATCCGAGTTTATGTTTGTCTTCCGGTCATATCTTGGGTCCACAACAATAAGAGAATTAAAGTTTTAGGCAGGGGGGAGAGTGAAGAGAAAGACGAACAAGTTACAGTAGGTGTCAGAGAAAGAGCAAGAGAAGAACGTCAATGAAGACATTTGCGAAGGTAGAGAGAAAGGAAAAGAACAAGATACACGGGTTGATTTAGAAAGAGCTAGAGTTAAGTGGATAAGAGATGGGAATTGACTGTGCATTTAAATTCATGGATGTTGCAGCCGTCAGGAAAGCAAGTATACGGAAGAGAGTTTCCCAGGCGGGAAGTGCAAGAAAAGAAGCTGATAGAGTAGAATTGTCGCCTGCATTTAGTTGATTTAACTGTAAAAGTGTGGGACCTTGTTGACAGTCTGGTTGCACGAGTAAAATCTTGTGAAGTGGGCCCTAGTGACCTAAGTTCGTCGGATCAGAATCCATGAAACTATTTGTAGAATGGACAGAGGAAAGCCACATTCCCACCGGTGAGAAAGTGGCTGGAGTCGAGTTTCCAGGTCGGGACCAATCACATTACAAATTCTCATTTACAGCCTGTCGAGAACACTGAGATGAATAGCAGCGGCGCCTGACAATATATGACAACAATATTCCATGCACGGTCAGGTGGTTGATTTGTATATGTGCAAGATGTGTTCAGGCGGAAAAAAAAACTAAGTGACCCGACAGAGTGACCCAACCTTCCTAGCAGTGGATTTAGCTATTGATTCAATGTAATGATTCCACTTGATGTCGGAAGATATGGTAAGGCCGAGGAGGCACAGTATATTGATTTTAGGGAGACTTGCTTGATCCATGCTTATGGTGGGGGCCCTACTTGACCTGCCATTTCAATAACGAGACTAAACAATTGAGGTAAATATGCAGAGTGAGTATTATGAACGCCAAATCTCTGACCACACAACTGTCAGTTTACTGTTTGTTTCTTTGACAGCGTACAAGAAAGCAAAAATCAATGAAAAACATGCTCATTTAATCATTTTCTCAGGAGGGAAAACTAAAAAAAGCTATTTACCAAACTGTCAATACAACAACCTCATTCAGTAGCACTCAAACTTGCTTGGTTCTTGGGCTTTGAGATGCGTGAACATTTCATAAAAACAAAACTATTCTTATGTGTTTTATTGATAAGGTATATCGAATTTTTTATTTTACTTTTCCAATTTTTAAATAAGATGTTGCATATCGGCATAAAGAACGGGGATATACTGTCCAACGATCATGTTTTATTTTTGATTTTTTCAAATACAAGGCAACCAAAATGTTCTGTCCATTTTTAAAGGAAAAAACAAAAACGCTTCTAAGTATATGTAACTTATATTTAGTCTTCGAAGTACTCGCCATCGGCATCCGGCACTTTTGCCATCGTGTCTCCAGCTGTTCAATACCCTTGCGATAGAACTCGGGGCGTTTAGAGGAAAAGAAGTCCGTGAGGGCTTTTTCGCAAGTCTGCTTCATTGGTGAAGAATTTCCAACGAAGATGATTATTCAGGGAGTAGAAGAGGTGGTAATCGGATGGCGCAAGTTCAGGTGAATAAGGTGGATGGCACAGAGTCTCCCACCCAAGTTGCTGTATGTTATCCCTGACCACTCGCGCGACATGCAGTCTGGCTTTGTCAAGGAGGAAAAGCACACCTTTGAGATTCACCAGTGAGGGGTCCTTCTGGTGCAATGCCTGTTGAACACGTTTCAATTGATGCGAGTATAGGTCTCTAGGGACTGCTTGGCCCGTTGATATCAGTTTATAATGAATCACTTGACAACCTCTCCACCAGACACAAAGCATAATCTTGCGTGAGTGCATAAGCGGTCTTGCGGTGTGAGGGACAGCGTCCTGAGGAGACAACCAATGTCTCTAACGCTTGGGAGTTTCATACAGAACCCACTTTTCATCACTGGTAAGCACTTGATTGAATTAGGATGCGTTACGGTGGCAAGAAAGCAGCTATGTGCAGGCTGCCACTCGTTGTCCCTTGTGGGCCTTCAACAGCATTTGCGGAACCCACTTGCTCAGTTTGTACGTCTTACCTAGGCGGTGCAGGTGAGGTGTAACTGTTTCACCAAAAAGGTTGAACTCTCTTGCAAGTTCGCCACACGTTAGACTACTGTCCTCTTCAATGGCCGCCTTCAGGACTCCGTCATTCAAGACCTGTCGTCGTCTACTGCGAGGATCATCATGGAGAGACAAATCCCCCGACTTAAATTTTCGAAACCTACGCCTTGCAGTACATTCATCCACAGCACTATCCTCAAACGCTTGAAATATGCGGCAACTTGATACAGCTGCTGATAATCCCACTTTGAAGTCATAGAGCAAACAACCACGAACGAGATCTCTAGACACTTTCAACCTTCTCACAGCTGTCCGGCTTATAACTGATGGCCGGGCACGCTGCGCGTATTTTTTTATAACGTCTGATGTTCCTAATACCGGCTGTCAGAATTTGAAAACAATTGCTACACGCATTTCGTATATATTTCAACTTCAGTCAATGACTAATCCAAAAACGGGCAGAACATTTTTGGTTACCGTGTATATTATATTTTTTCAGTCATTATGAAGTATTGGGTGTTGTCAATAT
Source organism: Ascarosepion bandense (assembly GCA_037127315.1). Lineage (NCBI taxonomy): Eukaryota > Metazoa > Mollusca > Cephalopoda > Sepiida > Sepiidae > Ascarosepion > Ascarosepion bandense. The sequence continues at coordinate 634,030 of JBBBDQ010000218.1, forward strand.
GAGAAACAAGATTTTATTGACTATATTCTGGCGTTCTTTAAGTCGCTGGAATTAAAGTTCGAAGTTTGATACGGTGTCCTATATAGCAGTTCGACGGAAAGTATTTCATGAATTAAATTTAATAAAACTTGTTTGAATGAATGCTCGCTGCCTAAATAGGTAGTATATATTTCACTGCCTGACGAAGTGTTAATAAGATAGTACCGAAACGCAACGGCTCTTGCGTTGAAGTAAAGTATGTTTTTTTATTATAAGTTTATAATAAAAGATATTACAATATATAATGCTCTGCTAAATATAGAGCACACGTTCTAAAGTAAATCACTACAAACTATGGAATGTCAACCCATTATTTTGTACTACTTCTAAGATATATATATATCTTACTTGCGTTTACCTTACACAAGGCCCAAGTGCCACGTGACGTAGAACCTTACTAAAGTAGTTTGTTGTGCGCGCGATTAAAATAAGAGATACAGTTTAGGGTGAGATGTGGAAAAGATAACGGTTACTTCACGACTAGAACGGGTTAAAACTATAATAACGAAGAAATCATCTGATTGGTCGTCGGTTTAACAAAGTATTGGTTCGTAAGAAGAATTTCTGTGATCACGATTTGACTGCTTGTTTGCCATGGGTGCTAAAGGGTACAAGACTGTAGGAAGCAATGTGAAGACATGCTCACCTAACCCTTTATTGTGGAGGTTAAAATTAAGGAACTGTCAGACACGCATGCCTGATCATATCTCGAAAGAGACATAACTGACTTCTCAGAAGATTTTCCCCGCAGTAGGCTGCCATTGCTTTCTGCGGTAGACTAGTTGCCAACCAAGACTATAGAACCTAATTGGTTCTGTTATTAGCTAAGAGCTTGGGAATATGGATTAATACTTTTCCAAAGGGCATTTTTGCGTATGTGAATGCAACGAAGTCGAGTAGGAAATCGAACTCGGCTCTTCGATTTCTCGTTCCGAGCCGATATCCACTGCGCCACAACGCACATTTCTTTGGAACTGTACCAAGCTGTTTTACCTGCAATGTTTAAAGCGCCTTTCCTCGTGATGAATTCACGATAGCAGGCACTGTCCCACACACACTTGCAAAAAGTCGATATCAATTTCCTGAAAGTTCTTCGTAATTTGAGCCTTTAATTTCTGAATGGTACGAAGCTATTATCGATAAACAAGCTCTTTCATAAGTCCCCAAAGAAAGAAATCTAAAGGTGTAACGTCTGGGGAGCATGCCGACCACTCAATCGAACTTCGATGACCGATCCGCTTTCCGGGGGAAAAAAACTAACAGAAATCACCAAATAAACAGAAAGAAATAAGAAATAAGAAAATAAATAAATTGCAAGATAAATATTTGTAGCATGACTTCACAGAGATTAACCGATATTTATTAGTTTGACGAAATCGTATGTTGAGGGGTAGACACTTTGGTGTAAGTTTACTGTGAACAGTTTATACAGTAGCTATACTACCAAATAATTATCGAATTAAGCAATGTCAACCCCGGCCAAGAATAAAATGAGAAAAAAGTAAAAGAGAAACGGTAAAAGAAAAAACAAACTGTTTGATAAAGTGGAAGAGTAGAAGCAAAGAAAATATTACTTAAAATAAAAAAGTTCAATTAAAAAAAGAAAGCTAAAAAGGAAGGAAACAAAAGAAGAAAGAAGAAATTGAAAGAAGGGAGGAAGGAATAAAAGAAGAAAGAAGGAAGGAAAGAATTAAAGAAGGAAAGGAGGAAGGGAGGGCGAAAGAGCGGAAGAAATGTAAAAGGGAGGAAAGAAGGAAAGAAGAAAGAAAGGAGGTAAAGGGAAAGCAAGAAAGGAAGGAATGAAAAGGGAGGAAGAAAGAAAGAAAGAAATGAAGGAAAATGAAGGGAAGGAAGAAATTAAAGAAGGCAGGGAGGAAGAGAGGAAGAAATGAAAAGGAGTGAGGAAGAAAAGAAGGAATGAAGGTAGAAATTGAAAGAAAGAAAGAAAGAAAGAAAGAAAGAAAGGAAGGAAGGAAGGAAGGAAGGAAGGAAGGAAGGAAGGAAAAGAGAGAGAGGAAAGAAGGAATGAAGGAAGAAAGGAAAAGTAATTAAAGAAGGGAAGGAGGAAGAAATAGAGGAAGGAGTGAAAAGGGGAAAGGAAAAATGAAGGAAGGAAAGAGAAAGAAAGGAAAGAAGGGAAGAATATTTAATGAAAAGAAAAAAGAATTAGAAAAGAAAAATAGAAAAGATGGAATAAAAGAAGGAAGGAAGTAAAGACGTGCGTTGTGGTGCAGTCGATATCGACTCGTAACGATAAATCTGGAAGCCGAGTTCGAATTCCAGTTGAATTCCTTGCATTCACTTACGCACAATTACCCTTGGGAAAGGTATTAATCCGTTACTTCCCTCCAGTTTTGGGTTAAATAAGAAGACAGAGTGGGTTCTATAGCCTTGGCTGGCAACCAGTCTACCGCAGAAAGCAATAGCAACCTACTGCACAATATTCTTCTGCCCAGTCAGGTATGTGTCTTTTGAGACATGATCACCCCAAGCGTGTTTCACGTATGGCACTTAACTGACTGACTGAGTAAATTTATTCGGTTGACTTATTGTATACAATGTAGGTTGCACTATATACATATAATTTAAATTTATAATTGGTTGATTGATTTGTTTCTTACGGCTTACTAACGCTTTGTGTTTTATTTAAATGCAAAATATATTTTTGTATGTAAGAACAATTCATTGTCTTTGCGAATGAATATTGCATCTTTTGGGGTTAAATAATATGACAGATTGGGTTTTATATCCTTGGCTGGCAACCAGTGTACCACAGAAATCAATAGTAACCTACTGCGGGATAATCTTGTGCCTAGTCCGACATGTCTCTTTTGAGATATGATCGCCTAAAGCGTGTATCAGGTATGGCACTTAACTGACTGACTGTGTCTATATACAAGTGAGCTAAGGTTAAATTATCACCATTTTATATTTTTAATTTTGATAATACGCTTGTTTGTTTTTGATTTTGTTGACTGGACAGTATAGTAGGGTCAGCTGGGCAACCTCTGTGAGAAAAAGAGCACAGTAACTCATTTTACTCTGACAGAAATTTGGAAACAGCACGCTGAACTCTTTGGCATTCGATCCGAAAGCTCCAATACGAGTATTCGGGTGTCAATCAGAGAACAGTGTAGAGGATTAGGAAAGAGTTGGGTGATATATCCAGTCAACATCATTGTGTTCGGAGTGATAATGCTGATGTTAGGAGTGAGAATGGAGGTAAAACGTGATGGCAACCTTATACCCCCATTCATTTTTCCACAGGAGCTCAGATTAACACGTATGCGTATATCGAGTGTCTTAAGAAGGTAGTGCTGCCTTAAGGCAAGAGAGTCGCTGCTGGAAGACACCATTCCTGGCAACATGATTCTGTATCATGTCACACAAGCAGAAGATCACATGAAAAATTATATAAAAAAACATTAACACAGCATCGTGTCTATTATTTTTAATGAAACTTGCATAAAAAAAGGAACTGCTGCCTACATACTATAAACAATCGGCTGTCTAATCGTACTGATGAGCTGTGATACAGCCAAACAGATCTGTCTGCGGATGACCATTTACGCTCTCAAACCCTGATTGAGCGCTCTGGAAGAATGGTAGATTTTGAAAAACGGTAGTTACTCTGGCATTTACGCACCGTTCATTCAGCAATGAATTAGAACACTCTCAGCTACTGGGTGTGTATAATGTTAATATACACGCTAAAATGTCTGTCTCCATCTACCGAGAGCCCGTAGCTCAGAGGTAGAATCGCTGACTGACGCCATTCGGTCGGGTTTCAGTCCTGGGTCAAAAGCAATCGGCTGTCTAACTGAACTGATGAGCTGTGATACACCGAAACAGATCTGTCTGGGAATGACTATATATATATATATATTCATTTATTTATCTGTAAATTGAGATAAAACTTATTGGGGAAATAGCCATTTTAAGCATGCATTCTTCGACCCCTTATAAACAAAGAATGAGGAAATATTCTAAGCCAAGAGGTTAGCTTAGGTAAAGGATGGGGTTGGGATGCATTAGTTTTTCAATTGGTTGGGATGGGAGAAGGAATTAATAGTAATCTCTCCTTGGTAATCGGAGGCATGTGGCCTGACCCTTTAGGTATTTGTGGTAGGTGATGAGGAAGTAACTGTCTGGTCAACTTAACATTTTTTTTTACATTTTCATTAGGACTAATTGGGAGAAGAGGAAAACTATTGTAATTTATATTTATTTCTATGGCGACACATACTTATGATTTCCCTTCTTATAAGGAATATATTTTGGTTTGGAAATTTAAAAATTTTAGTTTTTTCTGTCAAACATAGATTAACACCTATTTCTTAAGCTATTAGGGATCCGAGCATTGCGTATGAGCTCCCATTTTATCTGGGGATCTATGTTACTTTCTTTTAAATCCCAGTATTCTCTGTATGGTATCTTAAACTAGGGTTGGAGAAGGAGTGCCTGTGGATATAAACATGTTGCTTCCAAATTCCCACCATATATATATATATATATATATACACACACACACTGCCGGCCATAATTATTAAGCCACCCAAGGTTTAAAAAAAAACTGATGTATTTCATACTATTTTTTTTTTTCATAAGCGTTTCACCCCGAGCAAGGCATGTCACTGCCACTACTGCGCAGGGGGCTACGTAGAGTGGAGAAAGGCTGATTACATATAGGAAATGACAGAGGGTGGGTGATAGGCGGGTAAGGATACCGAGAATGGGGGTTGGGTAGATGAGAGTGTTGTGAGAATAGTTGGGAGTTAGTGTGATAGGAGGTGTCTATTGACCCTACATTTAAACACCTGGAGATTGTAACTGTCGGGAAAGCAGACTTGTGGAAGGGAGTTCCACAGGCGGGAAGCGCGAGAAAAGAAGCTGTTGGAGTAGAATTTACGGTTACATTTTATTTGTTTAACTGTAAAAGGGTGGGACCTAGTTGCTAATCTAGTATCTCGTGTAAATTCGTGCTAAGGCGGCACCAGTGATCTAAGGTCATCGGAGCAGAAGCCATGAAAGTACTTGTAGAAGAGGCACAGGGAAGCCACATCACGCCGGTGAGAGAGCGGCTGCAGCCGGTCTGCCAAGTCAGTAACAACCACGTTACAGATCTTCCTTTGTATTTTGTCAAGAAGCCCAAGGAGTGCAGCAGGGGCACCCGACCAGATATGGCAGCAATATTCAATACACGGGCGGATGGTAGATTTGTATATGTGCAGAATAGATTCAGGCGGGAAAAATTTCCGGGCCCTGCACAGGGAGCCGACTTTCATTGCAGCAGATTTGGCAATGGATTCAATATAGTCATTCCATTTGAGGTCCGCCGAGAGTGTAAGGCCAAGGAGGCGTAGTATTTTACTCTCTGGGAGGCTAGCCTGTCCCATGCTAATGGGAGGTAGATGCGATTGTCTGTGGTGGTTAGTTGATAACAGCTTTGTTTTAGAGGCATTGAAATTTTACCAACCATTTCCTACCCCAGGCCACTACGGATTGGAGGTCCCTTTCAAGTATGGCAGCGAGGTTCACTTTGTCGTCCAGACCTGGTTTCTGATCGATGCGAGAGTAGATTGTTGTGTCGTCGGCATACATGCCAACTTGGGATCTAATGGTGTCGGGGAGATCATTAATGTAGATCAGAAAGAGCGTGGGACCTAGGATAGAACCTTGAGGGACGCCCGCGTTCGTATGGTTAGTTTTGGGAGACATGCCCATTTAATACCACCTTCAATGTGCGGTTAGAGAGGAAAGACTGGATGAGGTCAAACAGATGTCCAGTTATCCCATAGCTCCGAGGTTTGCACAAGAGGCCAGCATGCCAGACCCTGTCGAATGCTTTGGAGATATCCAAGGCAACGGTTCGGGCTTCACCATTCTTGTCGAGTGCCTGGTATATGTACTCGGTAATGGTCGTTAGCATATCAGCAGTAGACCTGGTGAAGCGAAACCCGTACTGTTTGTCAGAGAGAAGCCCGTTGGCCATAAGATGCTGAATCACCTCGGCGTTGATAATGGCTTCGAAAACTTTGCCAAAGATTGGAAGGAGACTAATAGGAACGGTAATTGGCGGGGTCTGAGGGTTCGCCAGAATTCTTAAATATAGGAACTACGCAGGAGGAATTCCAACAGGCAGGAAAGCAGGAAGCAGATAGGCAGAGGTTATAGAGTTTAGAGAGGACAGAGGAAGAGTTCTGGGGCACATTTCTTCAGTACTATGACTGGGATTCCGTCACCGCCGCTCGCTTTGTGTGGGTCAAGTTGCGCAATTATCTGGGCGACCAGCGAAGGTGTAATGTGGACGTTATTTAGTTGAGCCTTAGTTCCGGGTGGGAAGTCTGGTGTAGGTATTCCTAACGAGTCCAGTGTCGAATTGGTTGAGAATCTAAGGGCAAAGCATTCAGCCTTGTCGGCTGGGGAGGTGAGAACTTCAAATTCATTGATTAGTGGGGGTATTGAAGTCTTGTTCCTGCTGAGCACGCTTTTGCAGAGACGCCAGTAATCTTTGGAGCCAAACTTAGAGGATGCTATGCGTTGCCTAATTCTGGTAGCAAACGCTCTCTTGGCTTCGTTCAGTACTTTTTTACACTTGTTCCGTGCTGAGGTGAAAAGGCGCCTGTTTTGGTTCGACGAGCAGCTTCGATAGAGCCGGAAGAAATGGTTCCGGTGGGCAATAGCGGCCGAGCAAGCGGGTGAGAACCAGGGAGACGAATTTGGTTTTAGTTGGAATTTCCTGGCCGGGATAAAAGAATCGATGCCAGCCTTAACCCAAGAGGAGACTTCGGAAGCACATTCGTCGACAGGAAGATCGAAGACGTTGTTCCAGGGGACGTCGCAGAGGAAGTCCCTGAACGAGTCCCAGTCGGCTCTTTGGTAGCAGTATGATATTCTGCTGGTCTGGTTTTCTTGGGTAGAGTTAGTGCGGATTGATATGTTTACGGAGACTACGGCGTGGTCAGATTTTCCGAGGGGGGCAGAGTAGCCTTGGTAGTGCAGGAGTCTGGGATGGAGGTAAAGCAAAGGTCGAGTAAAGAGTCCCTTCCGTTAGGTTTTTAGAGAAACGCGTGGGGAAGTCCACCACTTGCGTTAGAGCTTGGGCTATTGAAAAGTGCATGGTGCAGATCCCAGCAAGGTCGGTGGCTGAGTTTTCAAGCCACTTGGTGTGGTGGGCGTTAAAATCGCCAAACACAAATATATGGGCAGATGGGTGAGAAGAAATGGCCCTGTCGATATTAGTAGAGATGCAATCAAGTACCGTACAGTCAGAGGAGGAGGGGGAACGGTAGAGGAAGAAGAGATAGCTAACCGAGCTTAGAAGTGAGAGACGGAAGCACATGAAGGAATGATCATGGGATTCAAGAGATGTGACCCTGGCTAGGGGGAGTTGTTCGCTGACAGATACACCAAGCCCATGCATATGGACATTGGAGTCCTTCCTGAAGAGAGGAAGGTAACCAGGAACGAACAGCTCTGAAGAGGGGATAGAAGGGTCAAGGTTAGTCTCACATATAGCTAAGATATCGGGTGAGTTAGTTAGAAGGAAAGATTCTACACTATTTGTGAAGGTAATGCAGATAGGTTTGGGCGATTTACGACTAGCTGGTTTAGGCTTGCTATTTTGTTTGTTTAATTTCATGCTGGTTATAGTTGTGGATAGAGAGAGGTCTAGAGTAGGTTCAGATGGTCGTTAATTGCAGCAGGTGAAGGATGGTGAATGGCGCCGCCTGCAGCATAATGTGGCCTCGGGGTTGCCCATCGGAAATTCATGCAGGGACGCTCTTCCATGTGCGAAATGGCACTACAGGAACCCCGATATTATTCAACTGTTGATCAGAGCAGCCTATCAAGACGCTACGCAAGAGTTCGGGCTCCTAACTACCAGTCGGAAGCAGCAACCAGGAAACTGCCAACCCGGTACCCTCAGAATGAAGAGACATTGCCACCATACTCACCAACTGCAAAAAGCTTCCAGCCGAACCGACATAAAGACCGAAAAAGAGAGAGATCAACCGGGAACCCCTTCCTAAACAAGAAACAAGGCGATCACCTCTACACCTGTCCAAAAGAAGTGGGTGGAGTGTGAGACCGGGCGATAGAAGGTACTATCTACTCCAATATTTTAAATGGATAATTCTAAATGAAAATGGTTCTTTTGTTATTATTACTTTGCAAAATTTTACAAGGCAAGGAAGCAAAGATGAACTCGTGCAAATCAGCCTAATTTTTTTTTCATTCTTTCATTGATGAAACTGCAATATCGGTAATAATTAAATATTTATAAATTCATTTGAGGTTACATGCTGTTGTGAAGTATTAACAAAAGAACCATTCTATTTTCATTTACAATTATTCACTTGGCAATAAATACTAAAAAAATTGTATGAAATACATCATTTTTTAAATCACTGGAGTGGCCTAATAATTATGGCTGGTAGTATATATATATATATATATATATATATATATATATATATATATATATAATTCTGGGTAAAACCAATCGGACATCTAACCGTACTAATGAGCTGTGATACAGCGAAAACAGATCTGTCTGCGGATGAATATATATATATATATATATATATATATATATATAGTCAGTTTCTTCTGCGAGTGCTACTGGTACCATGTCATCCAATGATTCTTGCAGCATGATCAGGTCATCGTAGACTAAACCAATTTTCCTACCAGGCTTTTGCGGAAACGATGGTTGTTCAATGTGCAGGTTTTCTTGAGCAATGGGATCCATAACGATGTCTGCAAGCAGTGTGGCCATGACACGGATTGATGGCAAAAGGAGTGCTTCAAATACTAAAGTTAATGACCAAAGTGGAAGGTTCCTCCAATTTAATCTACAGAAATGTTTTGGACCAAGGCGAGTCATCAAATGTTGGGGTATATCGGCTATGGTCTGACGTAACAGTAGTAGGATCCTCCAAATGTATTTGCCCAAGACAAGCTACGAACGAATGAATACCCCTGCGACTTTCAAACTAGATAGATGGCGGAACTGCAATAATGCTCAACGACCATGCATCCACATCAGGTCATGTGTGAATGATGGGGATAATGATGAAAAGGAAAGTAATGTATTTTGCAAACAAGAAAAGAAAATAAGAAAGAAAAGAATACAAGAATACAAGAATAAAAAATTTTAAGAATAAAAGAATGAACGAAAGTCATAATTAATGAATAATAATAAAAAAAAGCAACAGTCGAGAAAAATAAGGAAGAAAAAAGAGAAAGGAAGGAATATTTAATGAAAACAATTAAAAAAATAAATGCAGAAAAAGAAAGAACGAAGACAAAAAGAAACATCAAGAAGAAAGATTGTGAAGAAAGAATGAAAAAAAGAAAAGAAAAAGAATGAAAAGAAAAAAAAGAGTAATTTGTTTTATTTTTTACGGTATATCTACCTTTTGCAGGTTATTTAAAACCAGAACATATTTTTAGATTATAAAACTGTTGTCGAGATAATAATAACAATATGATAAACTATACTCTAAGCTTACTAATTAATCCACAGCCTGGAAAAGAAAAGAAATGGATTTCTCTCTTTCCTAAGTAAATTTGCATGTAAGTGAAACGCGTTTGAATTGGAAGTGAGCCTATCAATCCTGAGCCGTTATCCAGTACACGACTCGCAAATTCCGGCTTACAGCATTCGCAAACGGTCGAACGTCTAAGTACTGACCAGTCTCACTGTTGCTTAACTTCAGTATATTGTACGAAAACCGGCGTTTCACTGTGATATGGCTGTAAGACTGGAGAAGAAAAATTTGGAGGTAGTAATTAATATTCAATTAAAAATCAGAAACATTAAAAAAGAAATTAAACACGAAGGATCTGGGGAGGGCGAAAATTTTAGCCGAAGTGGAAATAAAAGCATTAAAAGCTGAGGTGGTAAGATAATAATAAAATGTATGAAATATAAGAAATACTTAGTTAAAAATCTGTAAATAAAGGAAGAAAATAAGGTATATTTAACAAAAAGGAATGAAAAAGAAACTAGGAAGGAAGGAAGGAAAGGAAAGAAAGAAAGAAAGAAAGAAAGAAAGAAAGAAGTTAATAAATGGCGCAAATAAAATTAAAGGTACGTAATTAGACATTCGGAATTTTCCGCCAACCTCCATATAAGACAGTGTCCCTGGAGACGGCAGATAAAATGGCGACTTATTTCTGTGCTTTTTATTAATAGCAGTGATTATCTCAATGTTCTTTCTTTCTGGTCAGTCTGTTGAGGCTCCAGAGATCTGTTTTTTTTTTATTTCTGTTAAGAAATCCAATAACCAGCTAGGCTTCTTCTAATCAGACTTTTATAAGCGCATAACTAGAAGAGTATAAAAAGGGGATATTGCTATGAATTAATTCCAGATCTATAAAGGTCTTCCACATTTACAAGGGCGAGTAAATAGCGGATTTTATTTATTAGATATTAACCGAATACAAGGCCTCAGAGCAGCTCACTCTAAGGTGTTAATGAATGTGGTTGTAGTAAGGATGTAAGAGGAAGACGTAAGTGCATATTATGAGGATATGTAGGATAGATAATGGTTAGGTTTTTTTGTTTTAAATGTAAGAAGCGAAATTATTTTTTTTTATAATCGTGTCGCTCCAAGCAAATTATTTTACTACCACTGTTGAGCAGGGGGATACATAAGAGGTAAGTTATTTAAAAGAGTGACAGATTACAGGGGATGTCAGGAAAAGGGTAGGAGAAGGATGAGAATATTGATGAGAGTGGAGTGAACGAAGAAAGGAGCATGAGATAGAATGAGAGAGAAAGGATGCAATTTAGGGAGATAGAAGATGACTATTGACTTTACATTTGAATTCTTGGAGATTGTAGCTGTCGGGGAAGCAAGTAAACGGAAGGGAATTCCACAGGCGGAAGTGCCAGAGACGAAGCTGCTGGAGTAGAATTTGCGTTTACATTTTATTGGTTTGACAGTAAAAGGGTGGGACCTAAATGCTAAGTAAGCTAAGTTCATCTGAGCAGAAACTATGAAAGTATTTGTAAAAGAAAAACAAGGAAGCCACATTGTGAGAAAGTGGCCTTATCCGAGCTGCCCAGACAGATCGATCACATTACAGATTTTCCGTTGGATTTTGTCAAGACGGGGAAAACTTCCTGACTCTGTACAGAGAATCGACCTTCTTGCGGAAAATGATGCATAAATGCACGCGTAGCTAAAGCCTGGACCGTCTTGAATAAAACTGGATGTAATCTGGAAATTTGATATATCAGACAACCTAAAACAGGTTCTTTTGTGCAACTGTAGAGGCAGTTTTAATGTATGGTATTATACATTAAAACTGCCTCTACAGCTGGTTGGACATGAACTAAAACTTTTGAGGCTAAGCTTCATGGAACCAATACTTGGTTGCTGAGACCTATATATTTAACATCTCTTGAAAAGAAAATCCAACAAAACGACAGCTCTATTGATCCATCATTTACATTTCTACAATGATCCGTGAACACAGAATGCAGTTTTACTGGCGAGAGAAAAAAAAAGGAAATGCTCTTGATACCTAGCTTCGGCGCAAGACGGGTAACATTGACCAACTATGTTATGACACAGAGTGCCACCCTAATGATCTTCCGACATTAATGCAGGACCGTGATGTGATAGAGTCATGAATATCTGAGCTAGCACAACCGAATAATGACTGTAATTATCGAGAACATGCTATCGGCTGTCTTTTCCACAAAGTAGGAGCAACTTCTTTCTTGCCAATAGAATACCATGAGGGCGAGCGGGATTCTACCATCTTTACGAGGTCTGGTGGATCCTAGTGGGGTAAAGTTTAGGGATTAGTATCACTCAGAAATGGAACTTTTCAAAAACTTTGCCATTGAAATAACGATATAATAGCGAGAGGCTTGCGACGTTTCGCCTGTAGAAAACGTCTTGTAGGGTTGAAAATACTTGGAAATATCAGAATAGGTAGACGAAACAGCTTGTAAACCTACTTAAGAATGTTTGAGTTTAAATTTTATTTAACAGTATATCAAACTCTATGGGTTATGTAGTGCCAAAAAGGTAGGATTTTAAAGGTTTTTTAATGTCCGGTTATAGTAAGAAGGTTGATTTAATCAGATTATAATGAAATTATCTTTTGTTTTTATTCTTTTTTATTTTAGAAAACTGAAAATGTCTTCTAGTTTTGTATTAAAAAGTGTTTTGCTGAGAATAATTTCTTCCTTCAAAAATGTGTTATGGTAACTTTTTCTTCAAAAATGTATTGTTAATATTTTTTCTTCAGAAATCTATATTTTCTTACAAAAGTATATTTTTATACTTTCATAATGTTTGATCCCAATTTGGAGGTTAACTATTTGCCCATAGCTGAGACCTTAACAGGTGGAACCACTCCGGGTTAATGTGAACCTGGGAGTTGGTACCATACTCCTCACAACATCACAATCAGAGGACTTGCTGCCAGATGAAGTTTAACGTCATACCCAGGACTCACTTAAGAATGTGTAACAAATGATAGAAGAATAGTGACAAAGAAGGATGTTAAGAAGTTAAAATTTACTTAGAACAATGAAAGAGGATACTGTGGTTACACCGAAAACATGGCACGTAAAGTAATTACTCGGGAAGAAAGCCGTAGAATGAAACGGTCGAATCTTGGAGGTAGTAAACCAATTAACATAACAAATGTCACTACGACGCAAGAATTTACTAGGAGTAGAACCGGATCAGAAGATTTTACTGAGGAGAAAGGTCAATAATATAAAACCAGTAAAACCCGTGGAACTTTCACCGTTTTCCTATTTTCATACTTTGATGTATCTTTAATTCTTATGTTAATGACTGAGTAGCGAGTTCTATGATAATAAAATATCCTTGTCTAATCTTTAAATATTTGAGAATTACTAGATTTGAAATTACCAACTTTTTTTATTTCAACGAAGAAGGTGTTAAACATTTCTACTTTCCCTTCATTCTTTCATGATTCCATTTTCTCACTGAAACGAAGTAGCGTTCTTGATATGTCATTTCCCTTTTTTCATAAGGTTAAAACGGAGTAGTCCATTATATATGAAGTATTGCTGGATCGTAACGGCCGTACGAACTATGGAACTAACTAAAGGAACGACAGACATAGTATTACAAGAAAGGCAGAATTAAAATGGGATTATTAAGTTTGTATTTTGGATAATAAGAAGGAAGCGGAAGTAAACACGTCGCCTAATTTTTATTTTGGTAGACGTGCTCTGGATTATCGACGCAAATCAGATTACATCTTGATAGAGTCATCTAGAAAAAATAATTTCTAGGATGAGAAATTATCATAATTTACATGCTGAAACTTGACCTCATCTTTTTTATTATCACTGGGACTTGTCATCATCTTTTTTTAATTATAAATGAGACTTGTACTCATATTTTTATTATTACTGAGACTAGTCTTCATTTTTGTTATTATCACTGAGACTAGTCCTTATCTTTGTTATTATCACTGAGACTTGTCTTCATCGTTTTTATTATCACTGAGACTTGTCCTCATCTTTGTTATTAAAACTAAGGCTTGTCCTTATCATTTTTGTTATCACTGAGACTTGTCCTCATATTTTTATTATTACTGAGACTTGTTCTCATCGTTGTTATTATCACTGAGACTTGTCCTCATCTTTTTTAGTCTCACTGAAACTAGTCCTTATCTTTTATTATTATCACTAAGACTTGTCCTTATCCTTGTTATTATCACTGAGACTTGTCTTCATCGTTTTTATTATCACTGAGACTTGTCCTTATCCTTGTTATTATCACTGAGACTTGTCTTCATCGTTTTTATTATCACTGAGACTTGTCCTTATCCTTGTTATTATCACTGAGACTTGTCCTTATCCATGTTATTATCACTGAGACTTGTCTTCATCGTTTTTATTATCACTGAGACTTGTCCTTATCCTTGTTATTATCACTGAGACTTGTCCTCATCTTTTTTATTATCACTGAGACTTGTCTTCATCGTTTTTATTATCACTGAGACTTGTCTTCATCGTTTTTATTATCACTGAGACTTGTCCTTATCCTTGTTATTATCACTGAGACTTGTCTTCATCGTTTTTATTATCACTGAGACTTGTCTTCATCTTTTTTATTATCACTGAAACTTGTCTTCATCGTTTTTATTATCACTGAGACTTGTCTTCATCGTTTTTATTATCACTGAGACTTGTCTTCATCTTTTTTATTATCACTGAGACCTGTCATAATCTTTTTTTAATTATAAATGAGACTTGTACTCATATTTTTATTATTACTGAGACTAGTCTTCATTTTTGTTATTATCACTGAGACTTGTCTTCATCGTTTTTATTATCACTGAGACTTGTCCTCATCTTTGTTATTAAAACTAAGGCTTGTCCTTATCATTTTTGTTATCACTGAGACTTGTCTTCATCTTTTTTTATTATCACTGAGACTTGTCTACATCGTTTTTATTAATCTGATGATTGCATAACGCATGAAGTTTCTAGTCATGATATCAACGTAAGTGTGATACAGCAAAACAGGCTTGTTAGTGGATGACTAATATCTATGCTCCCATTACGAATGAGGAAAATTTAAAAAAAACATTTCTGCGATTTACGCGTTACTCTTGAGTACTCTTGGCGACTGGCGTGTGTATACATCGCATATATATAACACACTAAAATTTCCCTTCTGTCATTCCATACCCCTATGGCTTAGGGAGTAGGGATTTTGACTGACATCACATCGGTTGAATTTCAATCCCGGCTGGAAGCAAGTGGATGTATTTAGCCACATTGATGAACTGTGATACAGCAAACAAGTTTGTATGTGGATGACTTATATATATATATATATATATATATATAATACCTCTGTTAATGCTACATTAAGGACTGTTTTATTAACACCTGAATAATAATATTATACATGTGTGTATATTTATTAATTCACGTAATTTTAAATAATTCCCAAACAAAAATGAATTATTAAATGAAAAACAAAACAGAAATTATGACTAAGTGTAACCATACAAAAAATACCTATTAGGTTCATACAACCATGGATAAAAACGTTATAATTGTGTACTTTTAAAAATTGCACATTTAAAAATTCCTAGTTACGTGAGCGTTCTTAAAAAACAAAAAAACAAACAGTAAACTGTAAAATCACTTATTGGAAATCGCTTGAAGACACTACTCATGGTAGAAACAAAGGTCGCGTAATATCTCGTTTACAAATGAAGAATATTCAAAAGTTCTACAATATAATTGTATTGGACACTTTTTTATACAAATGTGTACTGGCTTAATTTTACTGACTGTCGCCAATTGGAAGCATTTGCAAGGTTTCGTACCGGGCCTAAACGTAATTTTCCAGTGTCTGAAAGCGCTTATCGAGGGTGGGCCGGAGGCTGATCATCTCTGGTCGGGTCGGCGCGGTGAGGGGGGTATGATGTTGAAAGACCCGAAACCACCTAGTAATCCTCGCAATGACATCACTGACGACACTCTCTAGCGCCCCCATTACGGTGCGTATGTTTGAAATTATTATGACGAAGAACTAAGTAATCAATCAATCAATCAATCAATCAATCAACAAATATATATATATATATATATATATATATATATATATATATATATATATATATGGCGCCTCACCGCGGCGCTGGTCGTTGATGGCGTCGATTCAACAGCTGGTTCTCGAGTTGACTCTTCCAGCGCTGATGTCCCTTGTCCACGTTGAAAAAAATTGATCTCAAAGAAGTCACGTGAATTCTCGCTAGATGTCTCTCCACCAAGTCAAACCAAGCTGGATGCGCGCCCACAATCGGGTAAACGAAATGGCACCAAAAATAAATAGAATGGCGCCTGAATAGGTTGTAGATAAGGTTTTATATACAAAAATAAAATAGAGTAAAAAAAATCACCAATTGTTTTCTTCCCAAACCCTGTTCCTATCAAGCTGGCAACGGAACAGAAGTTTTGACCAATTTCTCCAAGTAGTAATTTGCGAACCTTTTTTTTTTCTCATCATTAATTAAAGTTTCTGGTTGGCAATATAACTTCACTCCAATCGGAGTTTTAAGTTTGTGGCGATTCGAAATGTTTTTGTTTTACTTCACACCAAAGTTTTGCAGAAACTGCCGAAGAATTGTCTTTGAGTGTGGTAGGTAAAGCTGGCAACGGCGGTAAGAGATTTTCGTTTCCGTACGCTGTTGGTACTTTGAACTGGCTCTTCGATCCGAGCTGGGCCTCAACTGACTTTGGTTGGCCGTTTTAAACTTCATCTGCAAAATCACTTCTTGTCTGTCTTTAACTCTTTTCGGCCGGTTCAAGACTTGTCTGCAAAATCACCTCTTGTCTGTCTAACTCTGGTGGGCCATTTCAAGACTTTGTCTGCAAAATCACTTCTTGTCTGTCTTTAATTCTTTTCTGTCGGTCAGCGGCAGGCTTCTCTGCAGTTGGCACCCAACGGCGTGGTAATTATCTCTGTCTCTGTACATATTCAGCCAGGAACTCTATGGGAGGCGGACGGCCCTGCGATGGGCGCTCAATGGCTTAGTGCCTATCTTCGTCGTTACATCTCTGGGGCAAGCGTCGACTGGTACTGCCTGTGCCCCCCTCGGAGCTCTGTATTTATGCTTGTTCCTGCTCTACTGGTGCAGGTCATGATGAATACTGGGTGCCTATGCAAATCTACTTTCAGGCTCTTCTTTAACCAATAAGACAATTTTATGTTTACCCGTTTTCAGCAGGGCCTTTACGCCTCCAGTTCCTTTCTCAGGGAAGTCCCGAGTTAGTAATTTCTCATAATTAAACAATTGTTCTTTTCTCTCTCCGTCAACAATCAACTAAACTTTTGCACTTGCCAAAGGCGACTGAATATGCAAAATTTCCTTCTCTTCGTTTGTGAAAACCTCTTCTACCATTCCGCAGATGTGTTTTGGCTATTAATTGTTTGGTTGTATTCCGCACGAGTTTGTTAGAAAAATACAAAAAAAAAAAAAACAAAAAAAAAAAAAACATTTTTCACTGATCACTTCCACTTAGACATCAGCTGTGACATTGAGAATCACAATTGAACGTCTTTCAGTTATCCTGTTTCATCTTGTCAATAATGGCCGATCGATCCGCTGAACTCGTCTGGCCCGACTGGTTGATTGTAGCTAAAACAATTACACCTGTAATCTGTTAATTCATATTTATTTTTAGTTCATTTGCAATCTTCCATTTTTTTTCTTCTGTTCATACTGGAACAGAATAAATTTTTCCAGTTGGTTCTTTTCAATCTATAAAAATTAATAATACAAACTAATATATTTTTTTCTGTCCTGGTCATGCTAAATAGTGTTACACACACACACACACACACATATATATATATCTGTGTGTGTGTGTGTGTTTATGTGTGTGTGTGTGTGTGCGTGTCATTTAACAATATATATATATATATATATATATATTGTTAAATGACACATTTTCTCTTATTTAACTATAGTTATAACCTGGTTTTGATTGTTCATCCCAGAAAACACTAAAATCATAAAATTATAAAGATTAAAAGAAGGATAGAAAAAGAAGAAAAACATAAAGGCAGACAGAACCTGTATCTTTGAAAGGGTAAGTTTGCGTCAGATGAAAGATTACTTTTAGCCAAGAAATGTATTCACACTGAAACACATCCCTCAGAATCTTCTGATGGCCGTTTTGCTCATGTAAAAAGAGAAGTTAATTTATTTTCTAAATTATATTAAATATTGCTTTTATTATCAAAGAAGAAAAGATCACTGTATCAAAGATCTTCCCAGAATTCAACATTAGCGGAGTAACAGTCTAATCTGATACCGGATGACATTTATTTATATTTACTTATTTTAAACAATGTTTAACTACATTCTTCTTTTTCTAATTTTTTCTCATTCTCTTCTTTTTATTAATCGCTCATTCGTATTTTTCATTTCCACGAGATTGTCTTTTGCAAAATTTCATTCTTTCTGTCATTTACTTGACATTTATGTAATTATTTTCTTTTTTTACAATGTTTTCAAATGTTGCTTGCAATTGTATGAGTGAAGGGCAGGTCGTCACGAGATCAGAGAATTTCTAACGTTGGAAATTAAAGAAGATATTTAAAGATGAAAAAGCACAATATCCTTTTTCTAATACTAATTTAGCTAAACATTTTTGACTAACAAACGTTTTCAACATTAAATCATTATTAGATTAAACTTATTACAAATCTTTTGCAGTTTTCCAATATTGTTTGTGAATTCTATTTAAAACAAGTTGTTGCGTGCAGTTTGAGTATTTGTTTTTATTTCATATTGCATTTATTTTTTCCGTGATTTATACAGTTTTCTTTCATTTACTGTTTTCTACTTCATTTAATGTTCATTTATTCATCTTCTATTTTACAACTTTCTTTTAATTCTTCTTTATTTTGCTTTATTTACTTTTTTTTTCTTACATTTCTTCTTTCTATTCTTCGTTGTTTCTATTATCGTTCTTTGTACATTATTTTTGTTCTTATAGTTTTGTCTTCACTACTTTTATCTTTGGATGTGCGTTGTGGTACAGAAAATATCGACTCGGAACGAGAAACCGGGGAGTCGAGTTCGAATTCCAGTTGAATCCATTGTATTCACTTACGCGCAAATACCCTTGGAAAAGGTATTAATCCGTCTCTTCCTTCCAGTTATGGGTTAAATAGCAGGACAGATTGGGTTCTGTGGGATAATCTTCTCCCCAGTCAGTCATGTCTCTTTCGAGACATGATCACCCAAGCATGTATCGCGCATGGCACTTAACTGACTGATATACCAAAATCAAACAGGCAGGGCACTTTAAACATCGAGTAAGTGTTTTAACAGATTGCAGACACTGAATCCCGAAGGTGCATTGAGATAGCGAAATATGCACAAATACCCTTGGGAAAGGTATTAATCCGTCTCTTCCCTCCAGCTGTGGGTTAAATAATAGGATAGATTGGGTTCTATAGCCTTGGTCGGCAACCAGTCTACCGCAGAAAGCCATGGCAACCTACTGCGGGATAATCTTCTGTCCAGTCAGTCATGTCTCGAGAGACATGATCGCCCAAAGCATGTATCACGTATGGCACTTAACTGACTGAATCTCATTTGCTTATTTCGTTATTTATCCTTTCTTTTAGTTTTGTTTCCTCATTTTTTGCTTTATTTTTATTGTTCCTTTTAAATGTTTTTCATAATTTAATTAATTTATTTATTTCTATTTTCAACCTCCTTTCATTCATATTTATCTCCCTTTTTCTTTTTTTGCTCTGTCTTTTGTTTTTCTTTTTCTTCGTTCATAATTTCATTCATTTATTTCGATTTCATTTATTTCATTGTATGTTTATTTCAGTTTTTTCCTATATTATTCTTTCTTCTCTCTTTTTTATATATTCATTTCCTTTTTCCTTGTTTCATTCTTTTTTCCTTCAGCATTATTTCCAAATCTTGACATCTTTTGTATTCTTTCTCTGTTATAGTTTTAATATTTTCTTTAGTTTTCTTCTTGAAATTTTCCCACAGTTCCTAGAACAGCGATCATGTTAATCTACACAGAAGCATACAAATCACCACAGCAGTTGTTCTGCAATGTTAAAACGAGGCCCGTACTCTTCTCGCTAGATACGTTATCCTCCCCCACTTCATATCCGTATGTGGATTTTTCAATAGATTTTCCCAGTGGCGCCGACAGACCATCTAATTGATGAATTTCGCCCATCTCCATTTTACCTGTTCCCTTTGGATTTTACTGATCGAAAATCAATCCGTTTGATCTATATGCGACAGAACCGCTGCATTTGACAACGAAGGCTGCTGCCTTGCATTGCTGAACGACATCTTGAAGAGTAAAAGATCAATTATGTCGATATTTGATGTCGGCAAGTGACTCCGAAACAAAAATCTGGAGAAGCGCACTGATACCAAAGATTTCGCTGGAATATGAAGAGACAGAGTAACGTTCTAACTGTGGATTTGGGTCTGAACAAACTGCCTATAAAAATACAATTTCGTTTTGGAGATTACAATATAGTTATTTGAGATGCAAGCGTGGGTGAGCGGTGTAATCGATAGTGGCTTAGAATGAGGAATCGGAGAGCTGTGATGGATTTCCATATGGGTTCGTTACATTCACTGACGTGCAAATACGTTTGGAGAAGTCATGAATTCTCTTTCCCTATAACTTAAGTAGTAAGTCTTGTATCTGCAAAATTCATTGTTAATCGAAAAATGCAATATCTTTCGCAAAGAAAATGAATAGTTCTTACATCCGAAAATATATTTTACTTTAAAATAAACCACAAAGAGTTAGTAAGCCGTACGAAACAAAGCAATCAACCAATTATAATTTCAAATTATATGTATATAGTTCAACCTACATTATATACAACAAGTCAAGCGAATAAATTTACTCAGTCAGTTAGTTAAGTGTCATACGTGAAATACACTTTGGGCGATCATGTCTCGAGAGACATGCCTGACTCGGCAGAAGATTATCCCGCAGTAGGAGGCCATTGCTTTCTGCGGTAGACGGTTGCCCACAAAGGCTATATAACCCAATTTGTCTTATTAATTAGCCCATAACTGGAGGGAAGAGACGGATGAATACCTTTTCGAAGGATATTTGTGCGTAAGCGAATGCCATGAATTCAACTGGAATTCGACCTCTGCTCCCCGATTTGTTGTTCCGAGTCGATATCCACTGCACCAAAACGCACATCAATTTACTCAAGCTTTTTTAAAAAAAAATATAGAAAATGAAATGACTATACGAAATTAACCCTCTAGGGCCATTCGTATCATATTTGATACAGTATGAAAACAAGCCTTGAAAGAAATATTTTCCTGAAAAATTTTTTAAGAGAAATATTTTATAAATTTCAAATGAAAGCAGTACTGACTGCTCAGTCAATGAATACCAAATGTTTCCTTATAGGGAAATACCAAATGTTTCCTTATAGGGAAATACTGTATCAAATATGATACGAATGGCCCTAGAGGGTTAAATATTCTAATGCAGGGCGCATTCTAGAAGTAAATCCCTATTGCACTGCTGTTTCCAACGAGTTAATATTATTCAGAATCAGGAATTCTAGATTAGTTCATTTGTTTTAGGTGGTTTCTTTTCAGGGCTATTATGAGAACTTACGGAAAGTTTTTTTGAGAGTTTTCGAAGAAACATAATGTGGTCTTCTGTTGGGGAAAACTGATGTTGAAGCACTGTCAATACTTCGAGAAAATTTAAACGAATACACTTTAAGTAAAATGCAAGAGTTCTAGTGTGGTTCGGACTTGAAAATTGGTTAAATGTTACGTGAATGTCAAATTGAACAATACAGAACTCATATCGTTAATGAAAACTTATTGATTCGTCTTAGAATTCAACATAGTCAAGACTAACAGATATAGAAACGCAATAGTTTTCCGAAATAGTCGTTCCTAATGTATCCATAGAAGTTTAAAGGAGAAAGGTCCTGGGTATGACAGTAAACTGCATCCGGCAGCAAGGCCTTTGATTGGGAGGCTGTGAGGAGCATGGAACCACCTCTTAACTGCTGTTGTTCTCAGGTTCACCCTGACCCTGAGTAGTAACACCTGTTAGGGTCCCAGCTATGGGCAAATAGTTAACTGTAGTCAAACTATAGTAAACTGAGGTCAAAACACTATGAAAATATAAAAATACACTTTTATAGAAATATATACATAAAAATAGATTTTTATAAAAAAATATACATATTTGAAGGAAAAATATTACCAATAATACATTTTTGAAGAAAAAATATATTGCCATAACACATTGTTGAAAGAAAAGAACATTATTACCGGCAATACATTTTTGAATACAAAACTAGAAAACATTTTCAGTTTTCTAAAATAAAAAATGAATAAAAACAAAAAAACAAAAAAACATTAAAATCTGACTAAGTCATCTTTCTCAATATAACCGGACATTAAAAAATTACCTTAAAACCCCACTTTTTTGGCATTAAATAACCCACAGATGTTGATATGCCGTTAAACAAAACTAAAAAAAATTATAAGCACAAAATAAATGAAGGTGTTCAATGACATGAAAGAAGGACAAGTAATGAAATAATTCATTATATTTGTACTTGTTTTGTCCTTATTAATTTGGATATATATATATATATATATATATATATATATATATATATATATGTTATATATATATGTGTGTGTGTGTGTGTGTGTGTGTGTGCATAGAGACAGAGAGAAAGAGAGAGAGAGACTGACGTACATTCATTTGTAATCCGAATCTTACCATTTGTTTTTTTACTACGCAGATGATTAATATTGAAAGTGGAAAGGTTGGATAATATTTTAAATAAATAACTTTTGGACAATTTTTGACGAAATTTCGTCATTACCTGAGAATGGATTATTCCTAATTTTGAAAAATCAATCAATATGATTAATTGACGCTGTATGTCTTTTGTCTTTGCATTAAGGACAGCAGTAAATAGATGTTTCATTTGCATAAATACTTATTTGGGACATCAGTTATGTCATTGATAATGATCAGAAACATCGTAAATCTAAGGACAGAAACCAAGAAACCTTTGAATTTGTACGAAATGATCTAGATGCGTGCCTGTTCGTTACATGAATTGCTAGGTCGGGTTGAATAAAGCCAAATATTAATTCTGTGACACAGTATCCATTGGGAATGCAGAGCATGCCAAACCCCGTCGAATGCCTTTGAGATATCTAGAGCCACAGTCCATGGTTTGCCGTTATGTAAAGCTTGACAGAACAATTCAATGATAGCCATTAACACAGCAAGGACAGGCCTAATGAAAAGGAAGCCATATTGTTTGTTCGATAGAAGGCCGTGTGAAGTAAGATGCTTAACCAAATCGTCGTTGATTACAGGCTCGATGTTTGTGGAAGTTAAATCGAATGAACTTAAATTATGATTTAAGTAGGTATATATATATATTCCATCCTAAGATATGCTGCAGAGGATTTATCATCGTAGATAAAAACATAGGTGAAATGCATGTACTACAAGAAAACTTTAAAAAACATTTATCTTCACATATGAACTTCGTATTAACAATAAGACCCCTTTTATTGATAGACACTAATTATATACATTCAATACTTATGTATATGTATTTTCCTGCTTTAACACGTGCATGACCATGATATTACAACATAAAAAATATTCCATTTTGAATAATTTTCACATTCTAATGAACGCTGAGCAATTTGTCAACTGTTATATTTGAAGCAAGTAATTTTTAGCGACACAGTTTTGCAGTTATTTTTTATGATAATTCACATCCGTGAAGATGATCTCGGACAGAGATTGAAAGTACTTGAGAACATCGAAGAATAGATAATAAAAACAGCTGTCAACGTTATATCTCATTTCTTAGATCTTTCAATTATAATATGCGAAAGATTATCCGTGAGTATGAACGGCTTTTTTTTTAGAAATAAGCAGACAAAATGTTTGTAATATATTTAATTGGACATGTATATATATATATACTTTTCAAAAAAGTAGTATAAACGCTTACAGTCTAAACTATAATTGTGAATCTACTGATTATTACAAAATACAAGGTAACCAAAAAAGTTCTGTCCGTTTTTTGATTAGTCATTGAATGAAGTTGAAATATATACGAAATGTGTGTAGCAATTGTTTTCAAATTCGGACAGCCGGAAGTAGGAACATCAGACGTTATATAAAACACGCGCAGCGTGTCTCTCCATGATAAGCCTCGCAGTGGACGCCCACATGTCTAGAATAACGGAATTCTGAAGGCGGTCATTGAAGAAGACAGTAATCTAACTTGTGGTGAACTTGCAAGACTGTTCAACGTTTCCGGTGAAACAGTTACACTTCACCAGCACCGCCTAGGTAAGACGAAAAAACTGAGCAAGTGGGTTCCATAAACGCTGTAGGAGGTCCACAAGGGACAAGGAGTGGCAGCCTGCGTATCGCTGATTTCTCGTCATCGTACCGCATCCTTATTCAAGCGAGTGCTCACCAGTGATGAAAAGTGGGTATTGTACATGCTTTTCCTCCATGAAAACGCCAGGCTGCATGTCCTGCGAGTGGTCAGGGATACCATACTGCCACTTGGGTGGGAGACTGTGCCATCCCTCTAATTTACTTGAACTTGTGCCATCTGATTACCGCTTCTTCCACTCCCTGGATAATCATCTTCATGGGAAATCCTTCACGAATGAAGCAGACTTGCGCAAAACCCTCACGGACTTCTTTTCGTCAAAACCCACTGAGTTCTACCGCAATGGCATTGAACAGCTACAGACACGTTGGCAGAAGGTGCTGGATGTCGATGGCGATTACTTCGAAGACTAATTATAAGTTGCACATACTGTGAAGTGTTTTCGTCTTTTTCTTTCTTTAAAAACGGACAGAACTTTTTGGTTGCCTTGTAGCTATCCGTAGTGCATTGGATATGACTAGAATTTATAATCAAATGTCGGTAAAAATTTAAATTTCGATTCAATAGTTAATCTGAAATTAAAAGTCATTTAAATAGTTCTTTCTTTTCTTCAGATTAACCGCATAATTAAATTTAAATATAATATAACTTCCATGTTTCAATTCCATATTCCTTCCAGCTCTATCGCTTGGTTTGGTATTAATACCATCGTTGGTATTTAAATTCAATTTCCTAATAATTAATCTATAATTTAAATTTCTTAGAATAATGTTTTTCCTTCTTATTAAGCCATATATTTAAATCATATTATAATATATATTTCCGTTTTCAAATTATTTTTCCTTCTAGCTTATTGGCGCCTTAATGATATTTGACCTGTTTATTTTGGGAGCTATTCCGTCAGAGGTTTAAATTTGATTTCCTAATAATTAATCAAGAATTAAATTAAAATCCTTTAAATAGTCGTTTTATCCATTCTGATTAGCAGTATAATTAAATCTTTCTCTGACAACCCACGTAACTGGTCTCGCTTTCTTTTCACTCTCCTCTTGTCTAAACTTTTACTCTTATGTAGCCCCTCCCTCCCGCCTGCGCATCAGTGGCGTTACCGCCTTGCTTGGGGTGAAACGATTAAAAAAAATATAAAACTTTTCCGTTCTTACATATAATTTATTTCAAATTTTAAATTTTAAGTTTGATTTTAACTTAAATGAGAATTAATATTTTTATTTTGTTATTTTCAAATTAAGTGAGAATTGTTTGTTTTGATATTAATGCAATCATAGATTTTAATTTAATTTAATTTCCTAATAATTAATCTAAAATTAAAATGCCTTAAAATAGTTGTTTCATTTCTTTGTATTCGCCAAATAATTCAATTATATTATATAATAATTTCCTGTTGCTAAATGCTTCTCGGTTAAATTTTAAATTAAGTTCTTTAAACAATATATTTTGATATTAACATTATTCAAGAAGGTCATTTTTAATTTCACACGTCAATATGACCATCCGATCTTGGAAATTTATATATATATATATATATATATATATATATATATATATATATATAAATAAATATTGTAAGAAAGTTATAGAGCACGTAGGTTTCAACCCACTGTTCATGTATTTACTTTTATAAAGAGTACTTGATACAACGTGGAAATTTATATTGTAATAGTTGTTACAATGGTTTATAAAAACTTAGTATCACTACACAAAACTTTCGCGTTTCGGAGTTACGTTTGCTCCTCATCTGGTGATAAGTTGAAATGAAAAATAAATGGTGAAAACGATTTAATTTTGGTAATATGATATGTAAGTGAATGGGGTGGGAGTTTAGTACGATTTAGCCGGCAGTTTGTAACCTTAGTGATACAGCCTTGGGTTAGGAGAGGACTGCTGAGTAGCTTAGTTTTGGACAGGTCACTTTTTAGTTTTGTCTGGATAATTCTTATATTGGGATGTAAGGTTTTTTTTAAGAAAGAGTAGATACTTTTTATTTTGCTACTATCTAAGAGTAGATGGAATAAATTTGCTATTAATGTTGTGTGAGTTTATTTTCTTTTATTTATACGATGTTCGTTTTTATTTTGAGGATTAAACATGGGGATTAATTACCTTTTTGGAGGAGATTATTTTATGTGAATAAGGTATTTTTTGGTTAATTAAATTTTAACGAACGAATATATATATATATATATATATATATATATGTATATATATATATATATAAAGGGAAAACATACATCGTAGAGCATAATATAATTATAGATAAATTGTTTTTTATTTAAAATTAATTTAATTTACATTGCGTCACGGAAATTTCTATGTTTCGAGATTTTACTTCGTCATCAGCTAATGTTGATCTATTGTAAAAATAAAGTTTAAATTCTCTTAAAATAACGTTCGAAATAATAAAAGGAATATATATGATATGCATTTATAATAGGTGCTTATTAATATACAGGGATCCTCTCACAGTGATATGATTCTGGCATTAACAGTCTCATTAACAGGAAATTTCTTTAAGAATACGAGAATTGAAGGCGACCCAGACAATCTCTGATTATCTTAACTGTTGCGCAAGCTATGAATGACCACAAACAATCGCCTGGGTAAAATCGCCCTTCCGAAGATTGTTGATAACTACCTCATTCATCGCGGTCTTTTTCGTGGCTGTCCTCTAGCGGCAAGAGACCAGTTATCATATATATCTTCTTCTTCTATGTGACTTGTCCTTTCAGAACGTTCGTGATCATGGCCTTTCACGTCTCCCTATTCCTGGTGGCTCTTACCACACTTCTTCTTGTAACATATCCCCTTTTCTGTCATCTATCTGCTCAGATCCTTCAAACATGTCATCCACTAGTGGAAAGCGTTTCAAGTACGCCTATAATGGTCGATTAATCCTCCCATATGGAATTGTAACGTTCCACGATGAAGATATATCCGTAAATGTTTTCTTGTTAATTGAGACCTCTGCATGATTATTACAGATAATTACCGCTATTTAATATCAGCTGTTTGATATTGAGAGCAGTATCTCTTATCTTCCGGTTCAGTAATTCTTACTGTTGACAAGAAAGAAGTATAATAAACTGCTACTTCATTATGGTTATTTCTTTTGTAATTTCCTTCAGATATAAGCACTTGAGTTGGTGGGATGAAAAGGGTGAAACGATTTGCAGTTCTTTCTGTAATCGAAATAAATGACATTTTCAGGACATTTCTAGCTTATTCGGGCCATTGTATGCAGACATTTTACCTAACTACAATGTTCAATTTGGATTTATCCAGGGTATGACGATAAACTAAATCCAGTAGCAAAACCTCCGAACGGGAGATTGGAAGTAATCAAGAGCGTAGAACAACTAATTAGAGTAGATAGGCTAAACTATCACCCGGTTCACACTCCACCCACGTCTATTGAATAGGTGAAGAGGCTCATCCCTTGTTCCCTGTTTAGGATGTGGTTTCCGGCTTTCTCTTTTCTAATCTTTTCACTCTCTTTTCTTTTTTTTCAATTGGAGTAGATAGACTAAACTATCGCTCGGTTCACACTCCACCCACGTCTATTGAACAGGTGAAGAGGCTCATTTCTTGTTCCCTGTTTAGGATGTGGTTTCTGGCTTTCTCTTTTTCAATCTTTTCATTTTTTTTTATTAGTTTTATTTTTTTTTCAATTGGAGTAGATAAACTAACCTATCGCCCGGATCACACACCACCCACCTCTATTGAACAGGTGAAGAGTCTCATCTCTTGTTCCCTGTTTAGGATGTGGTTTCCGGCTTTCTCTTTTCCAATCTGTTCACTCTGTTCTTTTTTTTTCAATTAAAGTAGATAGACTAAACCATACCCCGGTTCACACTCCAACCTCGTCTATTGAACAGGTGAAGAGGCTCATCCCTTGTTCCCTGTTTAGGATGTGGTTTCCGGCTTTCTCTTTTCCAATATTTTCACTCTTACGTAGCCCCCTGCACATCGGTGACGTTACCGCTTTACTCTGGGTGATATTTTTTTTTTAATCGTTTCACCCCAAGCAAGGCATTCTACTGCCACTATTGCGCTTGGGGCTACATAGGGGAAGGTAAATAGAAAGGGTGGTTAGATATAGGAAATGTCAGAAGCGGGGTGATAGGTAGTTGGGAGGATGGGAAGAGTGTTTGAAAAAATGGAAGCGAGTTAGTATGTTAGGAGGTGTCTATTGACCTTACATTTAAACTCCTGGAGATTGTAGCCGTCGGGGAAGCAGTCATGTGGAAGGAAATTCCACAGTCGGGAACTACGAGAAAAGAAACTGTTGGAGTAGAAGTTGCGGTTGCATTTTATCGGTTTCACTTAAACGGGTGGGATCTAGTTGCTAATCTAGTATCTCGTGCAAATTCGAACCTAGGGGAGTACCAGTGATCTAAGTTCATTGGATCAGAAGCCATGGAAGTATTTATAGAAGAGACACAGAGAAGCCACGTCGCGCCGGTGAGAGAGAGACTGCAGGCGGTCTGCCAAGTCAGTATCGATCACATTACAGACCCTCCACTGTACCTTGTCGAGTAGCCCAAGGAGAATAGCAGGGGCACCCGACCAGATATGGCAACAATATTCAATGCACGGGCGGGTGGTAGATTTATAAATGTGCAGGATAGATTCAGACGGAAAAACCTCCGGGCCCTGCACAGAGAACCGACTTTCATAGCAGCGGATTTAGCAATGGATTCGATATAGTCATTCCACTTGAGGTCCGCTGAAAGTGTGAGACCAAGGAGGCGCAGTGTTTTACTCTCTGGGAGGCAAGCCTGGTCCATGCTAATTGGAGGTAGGTGCGGTTGTCTATGATGGCTAATTGATAGTAGCTTCGTTTTAGAAGCATTAAAATTAACGAGCCATTTCTTACCTCAGTCAACTACGGATTGGAGGTCCTTTCCAAGCTCGGCTGCAAGGTTAGCTTTGTCGACCACACCAGATTTTTGATTGAGGCGAGAGTAAACTGTGGTGTCATCGGCGTACATACCTACTTGGGATATTATGGTATCGGGGAGATCATTAATGTGGATCAGAAAGAGCGTAGGACCTAGGATAGAGCCTTGAGGGACACTCGCGTTCGTATGGAAGCTCTTAAAAAACAAAAAAAATACTTCTTAATTGCTGTTGCTACCATTAGCCGGGTTGGTAGCACTTCTTACTCTCACAGCTATGGTCATATAGAGAAACCTCCAAACAAAACACCACCGAACGATAAAAAATGCTTTGTTAAGTGAACATACGAGCAATAGATTATTATATTAAAACTCACCAACAATGAAATAGTAAAATTATTAACAATACATTTTATTTGTTGTAACATTACGTTCAAAATATATTTATCTGAAGCCATAAAATAAAATACTTAGATTTCGGAATTAAATAACCTATAGTGGTTGATATTCCGCTAAATTAAATCAAGTTATTAAACCAATTTAGACAGATTTAAATATATCTTGTGTGGAACGATTCGGCAGTAACTCGGCGAGGAAAGAGTAAACATTATAAACGAGGATAATGGAATCGGAAAGCCGGGTTAAAATTTCTTCCTTGTGGTGTTAACTTTTACACCTTTACCTTGGGAAAGGAATGGATCTATATCGTCCTTAAACAGTAATAGGTTAGTTAAATGAGTAATCCGGGGCCTCTAGATCTTGGTGGCAGTCTAGGGAAGTAGTACTCTGAATTCAAAAACTATGAATAAGGCGAGGAGAAAACGATTTAGCCATATCAGCTGTTGTAATTAAATGCTGATTCTGTTTTTTCATTGGCCATTTTGTACTTATATTTCATTTCCCCACTGTATTCTTTTGCGTACATCTTATTTCGTTATTATTCATCGAGAATACTGTACACCACTACACAAACAGAGTTTTACTCATTCAATTTTTTTCTACGATTATGTGGTTTTCGGTAAACTTCTGGTAAAAAGAAAAGACTTGACTGTTGTGCAACACAGATTAAATGTGTTATATTTTCGGGGCATTGAGGAAAACTTTTTGGATGTACAAGAAATTAATAAACAACGAATACACAGAATATATAACAAGCCGGAAGTATTATAAAAATAAAAAAAAAGAAGAGGGTACTGGAGTGCTATGTGATGTCAGTTCTTCAATATGGTAGTGAAGACTGGACAATATTATCAAAGTTGAAGAAAAAACTTGAAGCAACTGAAATGTGGTTCTACAGAATGATGCTGCAGATATCATGGATCTAGCTTGTGAACAATGATGAGGTTTTTAAAAGGATGGAAACGAAAAGGAAATTAATACTGAACACCAGGAAGAGACAGCTACAGTTCCTGGGACATACAATAAGGAGGCTTGGAGAATCTGATACTAACTGGCCACATAAATGGAAAAATAGACAAGGGAAAGCAGCGAATAAAATATTTGCAGGGCATGAGCAGGTGGATGAGAAAACAGGAGTTGCGTTGTGCAACAGGAGAAAGTTTGCTAAGAGGTACCAGTGATAGAGAGACGTGGAAAGCCATGATCGCCTACGCCCTGAAAAAACAAGGCACATAGAAGAAGAAGAAGAAGAAGAAGAAGAAGAAGAAGAAGAAGAATTCGGGTTTGTTTATTTTGAAAGATTGAACTTAATTACAAGATGTTTTTTTGAAAGGAAAGCTATAAAGTTTAAAGCATTAAAATAAAAGCCTGTTACCTTCAACTGGTATCTGCTTATTATAGTTGATCAAAGTAAATATGACTCACCTGAAAGAAAATAAGAAATTATTGGTTAAGATTTCTTCAATTTTATAAGATGTTTCATTTTCTAAAAAAAAAAACGTCTTTTGATCATAGCATTCTAGGTGGATATACAAATATTCAACTGCAATCCTCTTTATCATAATAAAGACCGTATCTATCTATCTATCTATCTATCATAATTTATAGTTTAGAACATGTACACATTATCATCTACTATAAAAGTATACATTTTGTTTCGACATTGACAGGACAATGTCTCATCAGGTAGTGTTGAAAAAAACATGAAAACTTCTTTACCTTATATTGGTGAATTATGTCTGAGAGGTAAGTTGGGTGGAAAATGGGAAATCAGAGTTTTAAGTTGTAAGTTAGAATTTGGACAAAAAGAGGGAGGAATAGAGGAGAGAGGTGATTAATGGACATGTTGAAAATTTTATAGACAGATTTAACGGTAGAAGATAAGGTATGGTTCTTTACAGACTTTATGGCCAGTCGTTTGAGTTTACCAAAGAGAAAAAGCAAGGAAATGTATATAGGGTAGAGGACAATAGAATTTGCTATTTGGTAAAAGTATCTGTTTCAGTGAAGTATATGGCTACAAATATTTTTGTATTTAAAAAGTGGTTTTTATATTTAATATATTTTTTGTATTTAACCTTAATTCAAAATTCAAGAAATTTCTTTTTTATATAAAGCTTTAATTAGATCACAATTTGTAGTATAGAAAAAAGGTAAAATTAGAGGTAAAAGTGTATATATAAAAAAAGGGATATCATACAGTTAAAAGTAAACATCGTGTTACCAATGTTAATACTATAAAGGTTTAACGTTTCTAGAGATCCTAACTTTAGCTTTTGTAATTTTAGCATGATTGTAAGGATGGTTCTTTAATGTGTTTGCAGTTTACTGTAGTTTCATGCCTCTAGTTAAGTAATATGTTGCTCCTCATGTATTTAATGATTTCCATTTTTCTTGAAGACAAAGGAGACATGGTTCCTTTCCTGATTTAGATGTTCTGGGCTATTTGAGGATTTTCCCTTTAACTTCAGAGGTTTTATTTTTATTTTTTAACTTCCAAAAATATTTAGAAAGTGATGTCATATTTTGTTTGTCCTTGTTATTGAAGGATGAGAGGTGATTGCAAAAGCGCTTTTTAAAAAGGTTCATATAAATATATAAATATTTTTTAAAAATGTTCATATATATATATATATAGATATATATATACCTCCTTTTACACACACAGACAGCGAAAGCGAATAGAATAGCAAAGCAACGTCGTCTCAGTTCATTTTCTTTATTAAAAGTTATTAAACCTCTTTCAGCGTGTTTGCTCTTTAACAGTGCCTTATTATTTTAATTTTGGCAACAGTGATGTTGTCAAGTTGTGAAGAATGCATATTCTATTGATTAAGATAAATATCGTTGTGTATTTATAATATATATATAAAATAAAACAAAATTCCGATGATCAAATTTGTTGAACAGCCATTTCTACGCGAAAAAACTGTCACCTGAATAACATCTTTGTTCATTTTGTCATTTGTTTCTGTTTTTTTAATAAAGTTCGTTGCTGAGGACGCGACAGCTCCTTCTCGTAGAAATGGCTGTTCAACAAATTTGAACATCGGAATTTTGTTTTCTTTTATAATTGGCTCTGTAATTTGAATATAAATTGCATTGAGCCCTCCACCTTGATCAGTTTTAATATTAATGTAATTAATATTAATTAGGATCGGGTTTTTGTGATTCACCTACCTCCCTTTCTTTTTGGATTAAAGTTATATATATATATCCTGTCTCGCTCAGGGGTTTGTATTTTTTCCTCATGTCTTAATTTAAGATACACAATAATAGGTAAATCAATATATATGTTGACTTCATTTCATTTTGGACGGCATATCGATATAAATATTAAAACATAATTTTTGACGGCATGGACCCCTCCTATATATATAGTAGTGAAAATTCAATCGTCTTCAAGAACAAAAACTCCCATGACAGCTTGTTTTTTGTTTTAATGGCTTTTACAGACACAAATCTTACTATTTAACTTATTGTTATGAGAGTGATTGACATCTTTCCTAATGAACAAAAATTCGATCTTGGCTCTCTGATAATTCTTAATTTGTCCTCTAGAAGGTCTTAATCGGACTAAAGTCATGCTTTTGTTGACAGAATGTTAAATGTTTATTTAGGGAAGGAGATATGAAGATGAAAAAAATTCTGCATATGAATACTACAAGCTTTCCAGTCAGTGCGTATTCGTAAACAAGACTTGTTTTTTTTATCTTTCCCCACCAATTCCTTCACACAAAGACATTCTCATTAAAAAAGCAAACACATTCTAGTTCTATAAAGTCCTCCGAGAAGAAGAAACGCCAAACTCAGAACTTTTTCTAATTTGTCATTCAGTTTCCTGGCATTGTTTTGATATATAGAAATTAGTATATAAATATTCTTCCATATATATATATATATATATATATGTGTGTGTGTGTGTGTGTGTGTGTGTGTGTGTGTGTGTGTGCATAAAGGATAAGGAACGGATGGAAATAGACAAATTGAGAGATACAACAGAGAGTAAATACATATATAGAAATATATATCATTTCCTTGGATATATATATCTATATATATATATATATATATATATATATATGAAAGTTTCTGAAAGAATTTTTCTGTTGCTGAGGTGATGTGTTATCCCCCGTGGGGATCTTCATATCGAAATGGCCATTCAACATCATTGAATTAATCCATTTTTAATTTATATATATATATATATATATATATATATATATATATATATATATATATATGCTGTGTGTATTTTGGCAGCATTTTTTCATTAATACAACTTTCATTGAATAATATAGACAAGTTCTGTCTATTTATTTTGTGTAAGATCCTTTCGTATGATCTGATTAGCTTGATAGTGTTGTCATGAAAAGACGACAAGAAATCTCTTAAATAAAATAAATTCGGACACCTCCACTAACATACTCCAAGGCCTATAATCGACAGGAGAGGTCATAGTTACTATACATACCCACTACACCCATATTAGTAGCAGTTCCCAGACTAATCCCCTCATGCCACTATCCTCTCTTTTGACCAAAAACCTACCACCACCATTTCGTTCACGGCTTGCGGCCATCTACGAGGCAAAAAATCGACCTGTTTAATTTTCTCTGTATAACTCCACTCTGTTAATAATTTAAATATTCTATGTTCACTGTATATTAAATGTCCATCCATTGATAATGGCTTATGTTATATACTCGTATATATATATATATATATATATATATATATATATATATATATATATATAAGTTAAATTTGTTTTTATTTAAAATGAATTTAATTTACATTTGTTGTTGCGAAAAAGCTTAACATTTCAATTTATAAGACAGTACGCCTCTTACTTAAAGAGTTGGTATAGAAGTGGGAAGAGACAAAAAATTATGTGTATGTTTAATTTAATAATCAAAAGCAATTTGACTTTTTAAATTGGAAAATATAGGTTATATGTTTTGGGAATAGAGGTTTCCTTTTTCAGTATTAACGGAAAAGTGTCAGCCATCTGAGCCATCATTTTTTTTTGTGGGGGGCACAATGTATCCATTTTTGTTACAAGATGATTGTCTTAGATTTCTCTGTATCCCGGCATTTTTCTAAACAAAGCAAAAAACGAAAGAAAACATTTTATATTTTTTATTTGACTTAAAGGAACATTTGAGTAAGATTATACCATTTTTATTTCTGTTCAGAATGCATTTTTCCATTTTTTGTAAAAAATTTAATATCTATTTAATTAATATTATAACACAAAACAAATTATAGGATATATATAAGTTAACTGATATTTTTTTATAAAGAGTTTTTTGACCATATTCTAAAGTGAACCTTTTACTTATGATATTTATTTCATTTACTTTTGTAATAGATTTTTATTCTGAAGAAATTTAATAATATATAGATTTTCATATAGAAACTATAGCATATGAGTCGTTTGAAGACGTACATATTCTTGCGCTTTTTTATAATCTTTAATTTTATTTTAGGAGACGTATTTGTTTCTTTTAGATACCAAAAATATTTCAATAGAGGTGTGCCATTTCTGTACTCATTAATATTAAATTAAGAAGTGTGTTGATAAAATTTTTACCAACATAAACCTTTATATTACTCGGGATTTCCGTAGAAAAAATAGTACATTGATAAACTATTGGTTCTGTAAGAAACCTGTTTTCCGAAGATTCTATAAGATTTTTCAATTACCTGACTTAATTATTGATTTCAGTTTTTTTTTTCAATTAAATTTAAATTTCTATTTAAATTAATATTTTTTTAAAATAAATTATTCCAGATTATCCGTACAACTATAAATTAATTTTAGAGTATTTTCATTGGAAATATAGCTTACTGGATTAGAAATTGGACAGTTGATATACAGAGAATTGAAAAAACTGCAAATATATAGAGAAATACATATAAAAAAATCCTCGCATATATATATATATATATATATATATATATATATAAAGAGAGAGAGAAATATATGGAAATAGACAGAGAACGTGTTAGATAAAAATAATATATATATATATATATATATATATATATATATATATATATGGAATGAGAGAGAGAGAAAGATTGAGTGAAAAAGAGATAGAAGGAGAAAGATAAAGAAAGAGAAGAAATACAAATATAGATATATATTATATTCTCCCATTTTAATATATATATACATACATATATATACGAGTATATATATATATATATATATGTACATATATATATATATATATATATATATATACATATATATATATATATAATTGTGAAAGATAGAGATAAATATTTTTGTGATAATATTATGCTTGTCTCTGTTCAATTATTTTCTTATATTTTATTAAAGTGATTGCCAAATGATTCATGTTCGTAAACATGTACTGATTACATTTGATTTGGACGCAAATCGGGAAAGCATCGTCAGATATAAAGGGGGACCCACACATTGTGGAAGATGGAGTGGTAGGGAAAAGTTGGAAGGAGAGGTTACTGAAGGGAAAATCAAGAGATTAAAATAACGCAGAGTAATCGTTCCGATCATGATGTAGTTGAAATCCTAGATAATGTAATAGCACTCGGAGTCAGTGCGGGGACGAAAGTGAAAAAGGAAATAGTCAGGCTGGGAAAAAAGAAAAT